>CM062269.1:35798717-35811217 GCA_031216635.1 Dissostichus eleginoides | reverse complement strand
AAACTACATGTCCCACAATGCATCTCGTTTTGTGACATGCACACTGAAGAGACTTGCAATTATTTGCCCTGGACTTCTGCTTTCGACGTAGTTAATTACTAAATTAATATCCTATCTGATAATAATCCAATTCAGAGGAGATAATGTAATATAATACATTATTTTATATATATTATATATTTTCATAGTTACAACCGGCCCTTTGAGTGCAACCTTTATGCGAATGTGGCCCGCGATGAAATTGAGTTTGACACCCCTGCTTTAGATGTAACTACAACAATACTGGCAAAAATAAGTGTGTCAGCAGTACAGAAGGCACAACAATGTGAACCGATAGAAAAGGAGCACTTTAGTGACACTTGCATTATTAGGGTTTTGTATTTTATTATATTGAGGCCCCTTGTTGCAGAGGCCCTTGAGTTTAAATGTAGTTAAACTACTTCATTCCTCCGATAGTCCTTAATACTCTTTAATAAATGTATCATTGTTTTACAAAGGACTATCTAATTGCCAGGCTTGGAGAGCAATGGAATACATAATCAGGATACACAAAAGGGACCTGTATTCCCTTTCTATAATAAGATTACTGTAACATTTCAAAACATTTTGAAATACTATCAGGATTACAATGACTAAAAACCTAAAAAGAGCATAATAGTGTTCTTCTCTGTAAGCTGTACTGTTCTGTAGGATAATACTTGAAGTGTGAATCTATACGCCTACTGCCTGAATCTGCTTTATGAAAGGCAGGTTTTCATATTCATGAAATCATTATTGATACTAAATATCTTGGTTTCTTCTTTTCTAAGGTTACATTGTTCTGTTGTCTTACATAATACACGTCTTATTGATATTTATTTTCTCATTTATTTATATTATTTTATTGGATTCAATAGAGGTTATCCAAAAGTAACAGAAAGTAATCAGGTTACATTACTTTTATATTGTGATACTCAGATTATGTTTATTACATAATTCAACAGGTTACCAGTCATTGTAACGGAATACATCACCCATGCTAATGACTTCCTGAATGGACGCAGACGGATGGGAAACATCTCTGCATTCATGTTGAAGCTAAAATAAATGTTCTCTTCAAATCAAGTTAAAGTCAAACCACTGCTTGTCAGTTGTGAGTTAACCATGTTTTATTTATTTTTGCAATGGTAAGCAATTTTTATTGTGGGATCCTGCATCGCTGAATGATTAACATTAGTGGTTTTGTGGATGGAATAATCAACATGATGTGCAATAGTAGTTAAGTCAGTCAACACAACGATCATCCATTAACCAATAAACAGACAGTGTAGCACTAACAACAGGTTGTCATTACTCATGATTAACAAGGGAGGGAACACAGCAGTAGAAGTAGAAGTGAGACTTTTGTGGAATTGTACTGTGCAATAATTACTAGTTTTGTGTAATCATGTCCAAACTGTTTTATACATTTTCCTAATGCCTCAACGTTTCAGATTTTTCAGGGCAGTTCCAGTCCAGTTCCTAAGTTATTTTCCTCTCGTGTGTGTCGGCCGGGATTGTCCCGCACGTATTGTGTTTGTCCTGGAGCTCTCAAGGCTACTGTTCTAATTATCCCCACATGAAAACCACCATGTCCTGCATTCTTATCAAAAATAGATTTAAAAGCCAGTGACCCAAAGCAGGTGTGCAACATTGGTTAACAAATCCCTCAGCACCACCTCGCCCTCTTCCTGTTGCACTTCACAGCTCAGTGTCCCATTACTGGCCTGCCCCACTCAAACCTCCACCAGCCAACACATTCCTCGAGTAAAACACTAACTGTAACTTTACAATGAAGTCCCACTGCTGAGGAGTTTTAGCACAGTTTAATGAAGCGTTTCCCACAATGAAAACACTGAAATGTTGACTCTAATTAAATGTATTATGTCAACAGATTTCACATAACTGTTGAAAGCAATACTATTACGTTTAAATAATAAATATTAGGTTCAACTTATTATTATTGCTTTCATCGAACATACTACAGTTATGTGCAATTTGTTGAAATTTAAATAAAGTCAGCATTTCATATACTTTGGAGTACTGCAGGGGTATCCAGAAGTGTCTAAAATGACTACTCTAAATAAGTTAAGTAAATAATGTACATCAATAAACTACATTTGATTCTAAAAAAATCCTATTTTCAATCCAATTGTTAATTGACGAAACTTCTGCAACAAACCCGATCCCTTTCACAATGATGTTTCATGTTGAATGACACAACAATACAGCTGACGAGAAAGAAATAATACATGTTTCTCACTCAATTGTCAGTCCTTATCAGACTGACTCAAATATTA
Organism: Dissostichus eleginoides; assembly: GCA_031216635.1. NCBI lineage: Eukaryota > Metazoa > Chordata > Actinopteri > Perciformes > Nototheniidae > Dissostichus > Dissostichus eleginoides. The sequence continues at coordinate 35,808,899 of CM062269.1, read as the reverse complement.
TCTCATTGCATTGTGACAAACCATTGTTTGGCCACAAATGTAGTCATAGATTCTAAAAATCTAACATGTAGCATTTCAGTGTTTTTCGGTTATAACCCTGTTGATTAGTAAATCACACTCTGATAGCGTGGAACTCTCCTTCTTGTTACTATAGGCATAGGGGGTACATTATTGAAAAGGTTCGAGGAACACTGCTTTAAAATACAATTTGAACGAAAATGAGAACTTCCAAATATAAAATAAGTTTCTGCTCTTGTGCCACACTGTTCATCTTAAAATAACACCTGGGACTCGAATAAATCAATAGCATCAACAGAGGAATAATGGAGTCTTGTCATACTCACACTAGGGCTGCTCGTTTATGGCAAAAATCATAATCTCGATTATTTTGGTCAATAATTGATATCACGATTATTAAAAAACGATTATCCATTTATTGAAAAAAAAAATGTGAACAGTATGTTTTTATCAGTTGATTACCCTGAACTTTAAGTATAATTCAACTGAAAACCAGAAAGTTTTATTTCGATTATGTTGTTTTTATAATTGTTGCAGGCCAAAATCGTAATTGCGATTAAAACACGATGAATTGAGCAGCCCTAACTCACACTCTGCTGCCCTCAATTTGAAATGTTTTACTCAAATACCCCTTTATTGATTTAATTTCTACTAATAACCTTTAATTTGCACTTTGTGGATGAGTGTTCAGCCACTGTTAGGTTTAAAGCCTAGCAGGAACATATTCTAGAGGCTTTTATTGTGAAAAATCCCCAAAGGAAGTGTTACATTTGTGCTATATCAAACTGTTCATGGAAACAGAAAAGCGAAAATATTTGGGAAAGTATGTAAGAGTGATATGACTCGGTTATACTGATGTCCTTAGAGGTGATACATGGAGATGGAGGTAAGTAAATTCCCTGCACCCCCAACTGAAGAGCAGTTGGAGAACTGTCACACTCTTTTCACATTGTCTCTTGCAAATTCTTTTTGAAATGTGCTTTAAATGTGCACATGATTTAGATAGAAACAAACACTGCCAACCACAAAGTGCAATGATTTAGGTGGTGGGGATAAAGAAGATCACAATGAATGCCAGAAATGTCAAAGAAACGTCCCCCCCCCCCCCCTCCACAAACACACAGAGTGTAACTGCAGCCTCAGCATGAACAGTCAATGAGCAGCAGGCAGTGTGTCCAACACAATGCAACAGGCTGGAAGCTGCTCCGTGTTACACGATCTGCTGACACACGGAGGTCACGCTCAATTCACTGAATCTCCCACCGCTAATCAGGCAGATCCCCTCCATCACTGCACCCCCAGGCCTCTGCTGCAAACTGCCCACTACAGGACCCCAATCCATTTATATTATAGTGTTAGATAACACTGTCATTTCTTCCTAAAGATCTTCTCTCAGTGATGTCTTATTGATCTAATGCACAGCCCCAGTATTTTGATGTATCTATAGATGATCTTGCCTGATTCTACTGTGGTATGTTAAGAGGGCTTTTTACATCTCCGATCTGCTCAGAAGACCACTCTGGCCGCACCAATTTAAAATTGCAAATATTCGGTGTTTTGATATCCTGTTGTGTGGGCACTGTCACATCATTTAACATCTTTAATATTTTTGAAAAATAAATGATAAGAAGAGAATTTAGATGGTTCTTTTACACCAGACAGGCCATAAGAAGAACAGACAAATTAGGAAGGCTATTTCTGTAACTGACTGGATGTTATGAAAGTATGGACATGGTTTATGATAAGTGACCAAGGCATTATGAAAAATAGAGATACAACAATCAACTAGACTTTGAGCTAAATGCTGTTGTCAGCATGCTAACATGCTCTATAGAGTGGTACAGGAATGAGGCCTAAAACCCAGAAATGAGTTAGCATTTTACCACGTCTGAATCCCTCATTTCTAAGTCAAAATGTTTCTGATCGTGTTTAAGGTCTGTTGTTAACACAAGCTGAAGAGACTTTGTCCTACGACATAAAATACGTCAGTAAATACCCCACTGGTAAATGTCCCAAGCTTCTATAAAAACTGAGGTTGCTAACATCTGGCTAAAGGACACTACTAAACTTCATCACGCTGAACATTAGCCGCCGTTAGCTTGCTGTGATGTATTTCCTTTATAGGATTATGTAATCTTTTCAACTTCTTCGGGAAAAAAATGGGCATTAGTCTGCTGAACAAAACGTGTAAGTATTATTACTTAGCCACAGGTCTTATTTCTACGATATTCCCAAAAATCCCATTGCTTTTGGTCGAGGTTGAGCCCTTGCGATGTTAACTTTAGGGTCGGCCTACACTCACTGCACCACTCTATTAGCACTAACTTCATAAAGCAAATTGTTGGCCGGATGCAACTGATCCACATTAAATACACATTCTTTGTAATGTCTTTTGCAACTTTCATTCAATCAACAGCAAACCCTGTTGCATTACATTGGCCTCTTCTCAGGCCTCTCTAATCTGGATGAGATAACTTGATATCACATATTGTCCACATCGGCTGTGTTTGCTGACAAACAGGCTCATTCTCCAAACTGGAGTGTATTGCTGTGCACTGTGGATGACATGACATTCCTAAGGTTACAACATTTGGAATAAATCATTTACTCCTTCATGCTTACTAGAACACCTTCTGTCATGTGCGCACCATCTCAGATTACTGCTGGCACTGTCGACACGCAGGAACTGCTCTCATGTTTTAAACTATTCCCAGGGGTACAACAGCCTCCCAGCGCTCCAAATAGACCTGTTGAGGAAGTTGGAATGCTACCAGGAGCAGAGGTGTTAATCAATGTCAGACAGGCAGCTGTTAGACAACTGATATTAAAATGCTGCTCCATGTCAGGAGGCTGCTTAATGTTCTCTTTATATACCTGCTGTTCTGTTTTGGGCTCCATTCATTTATTCTTCGCCAGAGGTTAGGGCTCTTAAAAGAGTTCAAGCTAAACAGGAAGCATGTGATAGTGTAGGTCCTTAAAACCTTGGCTGATGTTAATTCTAATTTATTGGGATTCAAAGAGCAGCAGCGGTCCCAAAGTCCAGCTGAGAACACTCCCGAGATGATATCTGCTCCAACATATATCTCAACTGTCATATAAAGCCTTTTTATAAGCTAAAATAACCAAAACACAAACACAATCAGTCATATTTAGGTGACCTGTGTGAAGTGAAATGACTGTTGTGCAACTAATTCTCCTCTGAACATGTTATCTACAGACTGCTCAGGTAACTGTGTGAACATTACTGAATAATCTCGCTCCATCTGCAGATATTATCTCCATTTGTGTTGAATGAATCAGTTACGGAGGCCGACGGGTGCCAACGCGTTATAACGGCCCAACACATTTCCATTAGGAGAAACGCACGGCAGCTTTAGAAATGATGCAAATAAAAAAAACAAAATGTGCCAAAACACATAGAAATATGTCATATATTCACAAATGAAGATACTGCAAGACCCTCAAAACACAATTTAAACCGGTGTCCTCGCTGTGGGTCGCATAAAGGATTTCTGCCACAAAAATACCAAGCACAGTATTTAACCGCTCACAGCAGCAGGCCCTAATCATTCAGAAAAACAGAGCTCTGAATGTTTGAATTGAAGGATGTATAATGAATGGATACGTTTTAATGAAAGTCTACTGAAGACACAGATGATTGTTGTTTCAGTTTGAGTCATCACACAAAGCAAACACATGAAGATTCATTATTTGCTTACCTGACAGGATGAAGAAAGGCCAACACACCATGCAGCATGGAAAAGAGAGGAAAAGAACAGAGTTAGACTGAATGAAATATTAAGATCATTTTGATATAAGTATAATGGAGAGTTTAGTTGTGCACAGCCAAAACACATCACTTTGACTTTACTGCATATGAACAAGCATATGATTTGTATTTATTTATTTAAGAAGGGACAATGCATATGAATTGACATTTAGGTCCATCATGTAAATATGGCAGATTAACTCATAGAGGCTATATATTTTTCTGCAGTCCATGGCAGGTTAATGGCATTGAAAGAAGACATACAAGAGCACGTAAGCGTTCTATTCAGAGTTTCTGCATTACTTGACAATTGTACTTTGACATTGTATTACTGTTCCCTTTTAAATGTAAGACAATTTGAAGAAGTCCTGCAATAATCATTCACTAATACAGAAGTGATAAGTTGGAAACACAACGAACCACTGCTGACAAGATGAAGCTGCAATTCGAATGTCAACTTAACCTGTTCCAATCACACAGACATGTTGACCATTAATCACACTCGAAAGACAGACTACATAGATACATATTAATATGTGACCTGGAGAACCAGCACACTCATGATTGAGCTAATCTTTACCATTTGTCCTCTTATATTTTGATAATGAGTCACTATCATTGCTGTTGCACCACCCGGAACTCACTAAGCGTCCCAGAAATGTTGCTTAACGGAATAGTTTTGTAATGGGTCACAAAAGTCTACCTAAGGCGTCTGCTATCTGCTCGATAGCTTGCGGACACAGAGACACATCCATCATGCTGAGTCACCTTTAACCACATCTTTCATAAATCCAGGCTTAACCTTTATATGAATTCCACAATGATTGCAAGACTTTCTGGAACTGGATCAGATGAAAATGTTCCTGTAACAGTGGTAACACAGTTGAGAACATCAAACTCTGTTGTGCTATCAATGCAAAATATGTCACGTTGACTGTGAAAAGAACATTTCATTGCTTACAAAGTACAGAGTACAAAACAAAGCAGGTCTGTATTCCACGCGGCCAAAGGTTTGTGGACACCCAAACAATGTATGGACACAAGCCATTTTACGTAGTTGAACATTTGATAAAAAAAACTATAATCCTTTATATTAACAATGGCCATTTGCTTCTATAAAAACCAAGTGTCAACCTCCGTCTCTGAAAAAGAGACGCCAATGTGCCTTAAACCTGCATTATCTCTAAGATCCAGCAGGGGGCGACTCTACTGGTGGCAAAAAGAAGTCAGATTTTATAGAAGTCTATGAGAAAATGGCCCTACTATCCAATTGTTGTCTTTTATAACCTCAGTGAATATGTTCCTACAGAGTTTATAGCTTCAAACTGTAGTTTTCTTTAAAACATGCATGATGATCATTTAGTCAATTGTGATTTCGTAAATTAGACGATAAATCAGGGTATGATTTAGGACAGGCTACCTTGTGATTGACATGTTGCTACCTGTCTTTGTGTTCCCGTCTTACAACTTTCACAGTTTTTGCACTTTGGCTGTGTGTGTGTGGTGTGTGTGTGTGTGTGTGTGTGTGTGTGTGTCTCTTAATTAGAAATCAGTGAAGGAAGGGAACATGTTTGTGTCCCTTCATGGAGCCATTAATTGTGTAATGTTTAACTGTTGTGAAAGGCTTGGTTTAATGTACAGTGATAAAACATTACCTCCTCTACCTTTAATTAACAGCATCCTGTGGACTTACTCTCCTGCCTAACTGAGGCAACGCTGACCTCTGTGATTAACTCTGTCAAATCGTACATCCATTCAAACATTAACTCCACTTTAATGACACAGACGCAGGTGTGATTAAAGGCCCCGAGGTCCAGGGCTTTGGGGTGGTGTAGTGGAGCTGCAGCAGGCCTCGGGGCCCGGTCACCAGGGAAGCCATCTGGAGCTCACAATAAGTGGAGGCAGAATGAAATCACTTGCTGCCTTAGAGGAGCAAATGAACCTCAAGATTTGTTGAAACGGTTGCAACGGAAACACTCTGGCTCTGATTTGTGCTGGTTAGATCTTACCAGCTAACATTGTGTTTACTCACTGTGCTTTAGGCATGTCTCAAAGTATACCATATGTTCTCAGTTGGAATTCCAGGACACCATTAGCCTCATATGAAAATCAATTTGGCGCGACTAGTAATGTGTTGTAGATGGTGGAAATAACATTGTGTGGTAAACAGTTAGAAGGCCTGACTTATGTCTCCCCCCTCCCCTTTCTGTTCCCAGCTCCAAACCCATAGATTAGGCATAGACATAGATTAACCTGCAATGTGGCCCCGGGACCAAAGCTGCCTGAGGCCTCTATGTAAGGGGCCTCAAATCAGGTAATAATGCAGGAGTCACCTAATGTACCTTTCATGTCTGTTCATATTGTCCTCTAGTGGAGCAAACATGAGCGTGTAACTTCAATGTTTTCATTGTATACCAATTTTTGCTTTTAGTTTTTTAAGCTAATTATTTGTCTTTTTTTGTTGTGAGTTGTGTTAATCTCTCCATTTGTAACCGCTGTGTGTGTGTATTGGTCATCTGACCGCAATCAGATTTACAGGGAAAAATAAAGTCGAATTAAATTGAATAATAATGAAGCAAAAACATTTACAGTGAATAAAATAACTCCAATCCAACTGCCACCCAGTAAACATGGGGTCTTTGCATGGTTAGTGATGACCTTGGTTGGATTTAGTTCAACTAAAGTGTGTGCTTGTGTTCATAGTAATAAAGGAACATGTGACCAGTGCCACAGTGTGGCTCAAGTTATTACCAAACATGGACATTGTGAGTAATAGTATGAGCCATTACAGTGGTTCAGAAATGCTGCATATTTTGACTGCTGATATACTGCTGTTGTTCCCAGGAAAGACCTCAGACAGGCCCTCTGCACACTGCCCTGTAATCTAATTGACTGGACATCTTTCAGCCTAATGACAGATTGAAGGAAACCAACCAGGTGTCCACTGTGTGTGTGTGGGGTTTTTTTTGTGAGTGTGTGCGTATGTGCATGTGTGTGAATGTTTGTGTGTGTGTTTAGATAATGGTGAACCTTTTTTTAAATCCTTAACAGCAAAAATAGCAATCCCTTGTGTATAAACCAGAATTATTTAAAGTTGTCTTACACCTCCAAATCACATAATGCATATGGTCAAAACGTCAGTTGTAGTCAGAGATCTGGCAAGCCTTAATGATCTCATATGGGACAAGTCATGTCCACATGCAAAGGGTACTGTCTACTTCTACAATGCAAGCTAACTGCTTTTCACTGTACAATGACTAATTGTGACACTCACAAAAGATGCATATTTCTTAGCTTCCAGAAATGTTATGACATGACTCCATATCATCTGATCAAATGAAAATTAAACATGCTGCTACCATTCATTCTACTGTTCTTCAGACGGGTTTCATTCTGCTAAGAACAGCCAGTTGTTGTGTTGGAGTTGGAAACCAATAGCTTACTCTTATGACTCAACATTGGAATGTGTGTCCAGGTAATAAACAAGGAAACATCTCATGTTCAGTTTCCAATCACGTTGGGCCTTTCTACTCAGATTTGAGCCTCCTGGTCATGTGACAAGCAGAGGCATGTTGTCTGTGGGGTAACTAGCCATCGATGACTCTACTCTCAAGAATCTAGAAAGTCAGCTTCGACCTTGGCTTCAGGTCGTGTCGAACAGGTTTCAAACACCTATAGAGTGGTCTCCTTTGACATCTAATAATATTTCAGTGGAGAGCTAATGAAAGGCTCTGGGATTCATGGGCAGAGTTCTTCAGAGTATTATTGCCTTCAGCAGCCAAATGGCCACCTCAAACAGAGGCCATCAGAATGAGAGGATGGGTCATTGAGTGGCCATAAAACGTGGGTGCTAATCTTGAGTCTGCCACTAATGTGGACGAGTCTACAACCCTCACCCTGAGAACCACACCTAGACAGCCAGACGGAAGGCCAACTCCTAAATCCCGCCGCTTGTATCAGTTGCACAAACTTGCCTTGCATGCCTGGTTACCATTCAGCGACGTGCCTCAGTGCTCGCAGGAGCATAACAACCAACTGTCTAGTCCTCACATCGGATAAGGCTTTTATATTTACTCGCACAGTCCCATTAAATGTGCCATTCGGACTGAAAAAACTGAAACGTTGACTTTAATTAAATGTATTATGTCAACGTTTCAGTTTTTTCATAGTGTCCAGTCCATGAATATCTATAGGAACTGCAGAGTTAATCATAATAAAGTCTCAATTTAAATCTGTATCCATACATGACAAAGATTCTGCTATGCTTTCTTTACCTCATGTATATGTCACTTTGTGTTTTACTTTTTCTTATACCAACATTGTGAAAGCAAAGCACTATTAGGGATTACAAACAACACCTTTTCTCTGCCCGGTAACAAGCCACAGCATGTTTCCACTGTCTGCCATTTAAGCACATTAGTGCACTCCAACTGAACGAGAAGGAGCCATTGAAGATGGGGGAAAAAGACCCCTCACTTCCTCCTCATAAGATGGAGGGGAAATAACGACGGCCTCACTCTCGCTGCAGCTAGACCCCAGCATGAATGGGAGTGAGAGGTGGAGCACTTCAACCCACTTTACAGGACACTCCAACTTTAGAGACATCTTTATTCTGGATTAGCAATAGTCCTGCCTTGATTAAAATCCTGCCTTCGTGCCTTTCAGGTTTCACTTTGACGTCACAAACATCTCTCTCAGTTGTCCTCAAACTGTCAGACTTCAGATGAGACACAAGCAGATGATGAAGATGTTGATATGTTCATCTGGCTTCAGTTATTACATTCACTCACACTAACAAACGTAATGACCTTTGGTTTTCTTTTCCTGGGTTTTGTCTCTCAGGCTACATCTGTTCTAAGCCTCTGATTGGTGGAGCTAGAGCTATTTGCATGCAACCTAAGAGGAATATTTGAAGACTCCACATTAAAAATAACTGCAACTCCCTCTGTCAATTTTTTAAGGAAACATGTATTTGATTTGTTTTTGAAAATGTTCAATTTTACAATATTAGCCTTAAAAAGGTGAAGTAATTTCAAGGAGGGTTAGAGCAGGGGTTCTCAAACTTTTTGTTTATGCGGACCACTATTTATTATCAAGGATTTTCGCGGACCACCTCATATGCAAACCGTAAAAATAAGTACATATATAAACGTAGTGTTAAAACGCCGATATTTTTTTATAGTTAATTATAGAAAATCAAAAGTAAATTGAAGCCTATTTGATACTTTTGTGACCGGTGTCTGTCTGCGTTGTGTATGTGTCTCGACGGCGGACGGTATTTTAATTAGGTCATCACAAACAATGCCACAAGTGCGCACGCGCGCAGTGCACTCACAAAACGGGCAGACAGGTCTACAAAAAACTACCGGTATGCTCCTACTTTAGTTACTGTACTGCAAAAAGCAGACGGCGCTGCGCTCAACACACACACACACACACACGCACACACACACACACACACACACACACACACACAAAACCATGGACACAGGCATATAAGTAACATAAACAATGTATAGGCCTAAGTTGCATAAAGCTACAGTATTGCTACAGTATTGCATCTAAGCAGACAGCGCTGTTTCTCTCTCTCTCTCTATCTCCACTTTCAAAATCTATTTAAATCTCAAAACAAACAAAAAACAAATTAACTTATTAAATAAACGAAACGAAAAATATAGCCTACTCAGCGGTGGATCTAGAAAAATATTCATGGGGTGGCAAGAGGGTGGCAGGAGATTTTGAGGGGTGGCATCCCCTGGCAGAAGTATATGCTGATTTAATCGCAGTCATATCAATCAATGTTAACTTGGAAAGCCACAATATTGTTCGCCAATCATATTTCAACGCTCGCGCCAGGGCCGGGGGAGGGGTTACAAGGCTCGTGTCTTGTGGTGCATTCACTTGCACTCGGACATTAGAGATTTTCTCTCATAAATGTCCGATGAGCCCAACGACCACTACCCCACTGCCTGATATCATTAGAAAGCTAAGAATCTCCTCTTTCCAACAGTGTATACAACTCAAAATGTGTCTTCAGGTCCCCGAAAATCCTTGATAATAAAAAGTGGATTTTATTTAGCTTTTTTCCACGGACCACCTGCAGTACCCTCGCGGACCACCAGTGGTCCGCGGACCACAGTTTGAGAACCGCTGGGTTAGAGCATCGTTACCGTGCAGGGGCAGTAACTACAGAGCAGTGAAATGCACTCTGCCTTTAGAAAATCTTCACCAAATACAAAAAAAGCATCTACCAATAAAATGCATTCGCTTAGCTAGATAATCCAATTGACATGTTTTGAAAATGAACTTTAGTCTGATTATTTGGTAAAGATCCTTCACATTTCTCCACAAATCACTGCATTCTTAGACATAAATACATTACAAGTGCAAATAGG
>CM062269.1:35631217-35793717 GCA_031216635.1 Dissostichus eleginoides | reverse complement strand
AATCTGTTGTTTTAATCTGATGTTGATCCCCTCAGTGATCTCTGACCAATTTAGGTATGTAGGAGCCCTAAGCAGCGTTCTGATGGGCAGCGGCTCACAAGTAGGTCAGAGGCCGTCAAACAGAGCTTATGCCAAACAGAAACAAAGTGTCAGCAAGCCCATGCTAGATTTCACAGGAGTACACGCCGATTAAAGAGGATCGCATTACATGGCGGGGCCACATTCTTCAAGTTACTGCACAAACCCGCTGTGTTCATACGACAAGACTTCTGTTGCTTTCACATCATCACCTATTCTTCCACCAAACAAACCCACAGTGTCACAATGCCTAAATCAAATGTAAAAATAAGTAAGGGATGTGCAGCGAGGCGGTCAATAGTAAAAAAGGACACAGGTGGTGACAAGGATCTCAACGGCTACCTACTAAATTAACCAGCGACTTGATTCACAATATTGATTTAAAAATTATTTAATTTATAAAACATGATCATATTTTCTGCTTAGTAAAAATTGTCCATAGATCCGCAGCCTTTTAGCGAGAACTTTAAACTTTTGAAACTTCCAAATTGACCAATCAGAATTCAGTATCAACTAAACCATCAAATGAAAAGGAAACACTTTCAATTTTCTTTATAATTATTCAGTTATATCAATTATTTTGATCATCAACCAATTAATCTGTTTTCACGAGACCAACTCGCCATACTTCAAGACGACAGAACAATGATAACTGTCAAATGTCCATCTGCTGATGAAGGAGTGCAGAGCGCACAAGCCCAAGCAGAAAGGAAGATATCCCCTCTTGTGCAAAGAAAAACTGCCTTTTGGGAGAGATCATGAAGTGATTACTTGTTTACAGGTTTTTTGTTGTGTTTGAGTGAAATATACTACTTCTGTCATTCGGCTTCATCTGACAGCTTTTGTTGTTATGGTAACCTCAGCCTGTGCTGTCACTAAAGAAGATGTGGAGTCCCATGGTCTCTCAACCACATTTCAGGAGAATTCCCAAAGCGAAATGTGTTTTTAAACACTGTCTGCTTTTGGGGTGTTCCCTCTCTGTAGTGTGTTCTATAGGTGTTACTGCATGTAAATGGTCTGCAAGGGCTAAACCCCCCCCCCCCCGAAACAACTCCATTGGACTCCTTTGTTTACTTCTGTTAAATGATGACATCACTATGTAACACTCACGCTTCTATTGGCTAGCGCTCCAACACATTGTATGTGTTAGGCAAAGGGGCGGGACATCACTACGCGGTTGTCCAATCACAACAGAGCCGGCCAGCTAACCAATCAGAGCAGACTGGGCTCTGGTTTCAGACAGAGGGTGAAAAGAGGTGCTGCAGCACAGTAGAGGTGTTATTAAACCTGAAAAGGAGGATAATAGGGCCCCTTTAAATCGGTACTGTGGATGTCTGTTTATTTCTTTCTAAATATCCAGTAACACATTTCATTCAAATGTATTGATTTTCTTTTGGGTCAAAACAATCAATTCACTGAGTGCTTCAGCATATTGGCTTAAAGGGCCCATGTCATGCTTTTCCGGTTCTTACCCGTCCCCTTGTGTGTTATGAAGGTTTTTATGCATGTAAACGGTCTGCAAAGTCAAAAACCCTCAAAGTACACCCTGTAGCGAGTAAAACTCTAACACAGAAAAGACCTGTCTATGCTGCCCCAGAACGCGATTGGAGATTTCTCTTTTTCTTCCTGGGTACAGTGACGTGCCCATACCCAAATGGATCCATTGGTCCAAATGGACCAATCCGTGGAGCCGTTACGTTACGTCCGCGGAGCCGTTAGGTTAAGTCCGTGGATTGGTCCAAATGGACCAATGCGCAGACTTCCTCACACACACACACTCAATCTTTTCTCAGCTGCAGCTCCTCCGATTTCTCCTCCCTGAGACGGCGGGACGCGGCGAGGCTGTGAGTCGGTGTGTGAGCACACACACAAACTCCCAGCCAGGCTGCGGGTGTGTGTGTGTGTTCGGGCTGGTTTCGGGCTGGGTTTTGCTGTGTCTCGCTGTCTCGCAGACGGCCACTGGGCTCACAGGGAGGGGGGGGCAGGAGCTCCAACAAGCCGTTTAGGACAGAGAGTGAATACACATACTATACAGAGATGCTGTATGAGAAACCAATGTGATTTTGGAAAATTGCACAATATAAATCTGTTTTAGTAGACCTCAACAATGGAATTATGATCAGTAGAAATGGCCATGACATGGGACCTTTAAGGAAAATTGGATTTGAGTTCTAAAAATAAAGGGAAAAAAACACTGGATGCTTGTGATGGATATAATCTCGGCCAAGCACCACATATAGTATATAGTTAGTATTAAACAGTGAAGCATGCAGCCTCACCTTATTCCTCTCATGTTATTACTGAGTATTGGTTTGACATGGCTCCCTGAAGAAGGCCCCTGTCCACTAACATCCTTCCTCACACAATCATATGAGTCTCAACTCCAACAAAACAACGGCACTTTTTCCTACTGCTGACTCCCTCACAAATTATATAGGTCTCCGCTGGCTTTTTTCCAACAAGGTCAATATTGATTTTTCATTCCCATGTGAGCAGCACTGAATAATCTTTTCCATGTCTATTTCTTACTTTGCTGAGACATTTGTCATCAGCCTGGATAGGACTGGAGATAAAATTGGTGAGGCTCCTTTTTAACATCATTAGGTTTCATTCTGTAGAAAATAGGATAATGCCATCTGTGCTGGCTGTGAAAAATAGCTGCTTGTGTCAAATAAACCTGGATTTACTTCACACATTATTAATGGGATCGCCATTTTCCTTAGTGTCCTGGTCGTGGGTGAATCAAAGTGACCCATTTATTTCCCCATGGCCCCCCACCAAGCTGGCCATAAATTAAAGCTCCTCTTGCTGCACTGCTAGCCTTCCTCTGTTTGTACAACGTGTTTTCTCAAGCAATCTCACCAGAAGGAAACAAAGACAGGAAGTACAACTGCTTCCTTTTTTCGCACTGAGGAATCCATAAGCACATTAGGAACTATATCTAGTTTGTATTGATTTCAGCTACACTTCGGCTTGAATTTACTGATTGCTTCTCTGACCCTGTGAACAAAGAGCACACTTCTATCTGGATTTCTTTGTCACAACTAAAATGACACGGGAAATGTCTCTATTTATCACCCAGTGTCCATGCAGTCACTTATCGTTCTTCCATGCGTCTGTCCCCTTTTCATCCCTGTTTTTCCCGTCACTAAGTGTGTGTGTTGCGATTCTTGTAGCAAGCCTGGACAAAGAACCATGCAAGCAATTTCCATGTGCCAATAAGCTGTGGAATTCCTCTGGGACCTCTCCATAAACAAAGGACATGCTGATGTTTAATATCATCTTCAGTACATGGGATCCATAAAGAGCCTTGCATTTATCATCATTACATTTGAAGTCACTACTAAAAGATCAGTTATTGTTGTATTTTCAGGCTTGGTGAGTAACGGATTACAAGGAACAGGATTCGGGATACAAAAAAAAGTAACTGTATTCTCTTACAGTTAAAAAACATAAAACACCCTATCAGATTTATGTTACATTTCTATAAAATGGGTATTACTAGCAGGATTAGAATGTTACAAAAAACCTAAAAAGAGTATATTGTAATAGAAAAGAGCACATTTGTTTTCAGGTAATTAGTTATTGTAACAGAAACTATTTATTTAGGACACCCAGAAACCCTGGCTGTTCCTCAAAGACTTTTGGTTGACCAACTCAACCAACAAGTTTGAATCCTATACACTCGCTTTGTTTTAAAATATTACAAGTGCAGCTTAATTGTTGCTTTCCATTCTTTGTTATAGTTAATGAATAACACAAATTATCTCTTTCCTGGACCACCTGCAATTGACATCCCACCTCTATAGCTCATCTAGAATGCAGCACTAAGAAACTTGGCTTATTGAAAGTAAATGTACCTGCAGGATCTTGTGGTTTGGAGTCCTATTGTAAGAAGCTTTAAATAGAGTGGCAGCTAAATGAAATGTAAAGGGAAATCATTATTTGAAACACAAGACTTTCTCATGTGAATGAACTATTTCTGTGCACCTCACCATCATTTGACAAACATTAAATTATTATGACGTTTCCTGACTTCTATCCATAGTATCATAAATCCATAAGCCTTCAAATTCATGGATCTGTTGCCGCAACCAGCCTTCCTGGATTGTAAATACCAAATCAATTCATAGTGGATCAATCTGCTGCTAGATAAATTGACACATTTGTTTACTGTCAGAAAATAAAAATGTTCCACCTCAATTATTTGCCCAAGACTCCATTAAATTGCTTGTTTTTCTAAAGCAACACCCCAAAACCAAAAATGTATACATTTTACAAATAAGGTAATGAAAAGCAGCAACATCCTCACAATGTAGACACTGCATAAATGAAGTTATGGCATTTTTTATGATAAATGACACCATTAATCAACCACTCAAAGCGCTTTTACAACTCATGTTAGCATTCACACACACAAGGTGCCACCTGTTTAGGAGAAAATAACATTTACCCTCTCACACACGGTTATTTTGTCACATAGTGACACACCATTGACTATAGCATCAGGAGCCATGGAGTTCAGTATATTGGATATTTTGACATTTTGACCACTTGACTGCTTATTAATTATTATTAAGTGGGTCCAAACTCTTCCCTGGATTGTTTTTATTTTTAAAATGGTCTGTCCTGTCAGGTTTGTAATTACAGGGGCTTTTCAGTTTTGTTACATGAATGCAATGTTTCAAGAATGCAATAGTGGCATCACTGCAATAGCATTCGTTACATTGGGTTGCATAATAAAACAATTACTAAAAATGTCTTGCTGTCTCAAATATAATAATACTCAACAAGACTGTTTAGTGTGATAGCATAACAAGGTGCAGATATTGTAAAGAGTTGATCAAAAATGTAATCTCTGATTAAATAGTATACAAATAATACATTATCGAAGTTGAAAGACAATACATTTTAAAGAGGGAAATCACCATTCACATCACATGACAGCAGATCTGTCTGCATTAGCGTTCCCATCTTAATGTGTAGTCATGACTAGCTGGTGCAGTTGATAGATGAAGCTGCCACATTAGCACAACAGTTCTCACTAAGACGATGGATGGATTGATGGTTAGAGAAGAATTACCAATATGGAGATGGAAATGGAGAAGTGTGTGTGCCACTCCTAATGGAGAGGGAAGCCCCTCTACATTAGTGTGTGCTGATGTTCTGCTTCATTTGTCAACAACTGGGAGTAAAGAAGCAGAAGCACAACACAATCAGCTGAGAGCAGAGACAAGGAACAAGCAGGAGCCACTGTGATATCCCCTCACCATTTGCCAACCCTCCCGATTTTCGCGGGAGACTCCCGATTTCATTGCCCTCTCCCGGTTTCCTCCCGGGGGTCATATTTCTCCCGCATTTCTCCCGATTTCTGACAAAATCAGATTTACTCACGACTGTTTCCACTCGGACTTTAATACAGCTACACCATTGTTTGGTTTCCATGGTAGCGCGTCTCTTTAGTAGCGCGCGCAACTGAAAGTCTGAGAGGGTGTTCAGCATGGTGAGGGAGATAGTCACAGGAAACAGAACAAGAATCGACAACTCTACCCTCTGCTCACTCCTTTCCTGTAAAATACAGGTCCATCCCACACATATGCTCCATCAAGGAGCTACAGGCAGCAAGGCATTGCACTTACAACTACAATAAGCATGTTAATGTTAATCTAACAGCTCCGGCGATCCACTACGCCCATATTTTCAAAAACATGAGGAAAAACGTGCTGCTTGAATGGTCTTTATTAAGTATAATAATCTAAATATACTTAAAGTACCAAAAGTGAAAGTAGTCATTGTGCAAACATATAACATATAAACATGTGCCGACATAACTCTGTACTAACACAACACGAGGTAGGAACCAGGCTGAGGTATGAAACTAAGGTTGTACCTCAAAGTTCAATATTCAAAGTGCAAAACATTTAAACATTAATTCTCTTTTCATTAAGTCAGTCGCATTCTTTTTTTTCCTGACTTGTTTGCCCAAAGAACAAAAAGTTCTATAACTTGGGTGCAAATATTCAGCCCAAATGAATGAGGTAAAAAAATTAGGTAAAAAAAAACCAATAACTTAAAGAGTCAGTCAGAGTCCAAGGCCCAAGGACAGTACTGCTATTACTTTTTGTCCAGTGTGAGTGAAAATACTGAGTGAAGATCTGTCACCACTGGTTACAGTTCAAATAAATAACTAAAATAACTAAATCACAAATAATAATTTGTGAAAATAAAAAAAGAGTCCAAAAGTGTGCAGGGGCAAGGACTGACTTTAACGTAAAACTCTTTTAAATGCTCATACGCCGACGCCGTAGAGTCTGACTCTGAGCGAGTGCTGCTGCAGCTGCTCTCGGCTTCGTCCATACTAATTCATTCATTCATTCAATGCTCGCTGGTTCCGCGGTTCCACATTGTTTGTTGTGAGGAGTCTGATGACGTATATTTTAGTGCGACAGCCAGGGGTGACAGGCGCGTACGCGTCACAGGCAGCTTGCTGTTGCCAGATTGGGTGGTTTTCCGCATTATTTTGAAGCCTGTTTACGGTGTGTTTTAACTGGGTTTTCGGCTGAAAGGCATATGAAATCTGGCACACTTTTGAACGCCATTATAATACAGTGCTGAGAATGAACGCACTTTTGAACGCCGTTATAATACAGTGCTGAGAATGAACGCACTTTTGAACGCCGTTATACAGCGCTGAGAATTAACGCGTTCTCAATTACGTTCATCTAGCGGAAATACAGTACGTTCAGTTCACGTTCGCCCAAAATATGAACGCGTTCATGAACGATCGTTCATTGAACGCGTTCAGGTACATCACTGGCTACTAACTTAGCTGTTTCTAGATGGCATAGTCAGCAGAAAGAAAATACGTCAAAGCAAAGTAAATCAACCTGGCATTAAAACATTTTATCACAAAAACAAATGGTGTGGAATTAAGCACTACATTGTGAAAATAAAGTCAACATGACTTCAATAATCACACATCGGTATCATTACATACTTTTAGCTTTCATCACATCCAAAATGTTACTATTGAGCTTATTTAGCTTTAAGGCTTTTAACTTTGGCCTTCGGTAAGATAGGGGGTGACTGTTTTTCAAAGCTTTTGTATTGAACATTTGACCAAATATAAGCTAAAACTTGCAAAATAAACGTTTGTATTTAGCTGCTACATTCTCTACTTTGTTCCCAAGAGTCTTTGGGTGTTTCTCAATGTCGAGGAAGGCTCCTCCAGAGCCACTATTTCAAGGATGCTACGTCATCGAGTCCCGCCGAAGGACTGTTCCAATGTCCAGGATCCTTGGAATTCTACCGAGGCCGGCGTCCTTCGTTGCGGGACATTTCGAGGCTGCACATGTGTATCCTCCGCGGTCTTAAAATCCCCACAATGCTTTGCGCACGGACCAATTTCCAAAATCTTTGGCGGAAATTGCGCTCCATTTAAGGCGGGGCCTCGCATATGACGCACACCTGCACACCTGTTAGCCTGTTCCACCATTCTTCGTTTTCCGAGGCTAGGAAGGATTCTTGCCTCGCTTCTGAAGGACCTGACTCGGAAGACATGTCCTACCAAGGAAGTGTCCTCGACATTGAGAAACACCCCGTTTGCCTTGTGTTAGCTTGATGCTAGCTGTAAAAGCAGTTTGTACCCGCTTGATTATATTTAAGTATTAGTAATGCTGTGTTTCAGTTTGGATAATCTCCTTAGTACACTGCATGTCACGCACAGTGAACATTTGCAGTATGTGAATTTTGGTAGCGTTGTTTCGAATCACATGAAGCTGTTACCTAGCTAGCTTGCTACGATCAATCACTTTAGCAAATCATTACAGACTGCCCAATGAACCCTATTCAATTCACGGTGGCTTCTTTTTGTCAACATTATGGTGGTGCGTTACTTAAATTGTCAAAAGGCTCCCAAATGTTTAACTTTTATATGTAAAGTCAGTGCTGTGTTAACCACAATCGCGGCTGGTCGTGTCACTTCCATTATATAGCTAAGACTGCGATTGTTGAGGGCCTACGAGTGCACCATTCAAGTATTCATAATGCACTGTGTCTCAAATTGGGATGCACTTGTGCCCTCAAAACAGCAAATATATGTAGGCTACAGAAGTATGTGATCTGGGACACAGCATAAGTGTAGATCGGAGTATAATGCTGATTTATTTCATCAAATGTCATTCAGTACTGTAGGCGTAGCTCCTGCATGTGTGAGTAACCTGACACTGCTCCTGTTGATTAGTGACTGCGGAGGCTCTCTCAGTAGAGTGTCACCTCACACTTCTCTATCAGCCAGAAAGGGTATTGTCTTTCCATGGGGCTGCAGTGGTGCGAGAGCAGGGCAGGAAACATGAGCAGCAGCTATAGTTAGGCTGATGTCGCCCTGTAACTCCCAGCCAAATGAGTGTGGGGAGGGGGGCTGTAGTGGCATCTGAGATAGCAGGTCAGTGTGTGTGGGGGGGAGATAATCATTAGTGATGGGGGGGGGGAGTTAGTGACTGCCATGAACACTTGAATGGCAGCCCTCTGGCTCTGTTCGGCTGGAGGAAACACTTGATTTTATCTCCCTGATAGTGGAGGCAGCAGCAAAATCAACAATGGTGGGTGTCAGGTAAATGTAGGAAGAAAATCATAAATGCAGAGGATTAGACAGATATATAAAAGATAAAATAAACTAAAATACCATTACGCATAGGGTGTATTTTCAGAACAATCTTGTATTGGTAGTAGTAGTGCCACATCATACTCAAATTGAGCAAACAATTGCAAAATGATATCTAATTGAATTTGTACAATGTCCCTTGTACAATGTTTTAGACACACTTACTTGTAAGATTGATATTGGGTAATTTGGTATTTTCAGCAAGCTACAGGGAGTTTATAATCTATAATTAGAAGTTTCCCAAGGTGGGTTTGTAATTAGGTGATTCTAGTGAGAATGACTTTGTATTACATTAGATTGTGACAATCACCACTTCCCAACTAGTACTTTTGCAGATTGAGCAGACTTGTTGGACAGGGTGGGATGCTTAGAAGTGACTATATGTAACCTCAGTATAGTATAAGTAAAGTATATTGTACGTAACATGCTAATATCAAATCCTGGTGCTTTCTGTGCCTCAGTGACTATTTGCTTCTACTGGGCCCATGTCAGCAGTCCTTCAGAAAATCACTGAGGTTTTCTTTCTATGACCTGACAGATGAGTGATTTGTAATACCAGTAGAAAGTAAACATATGGTCATGTTTCTCCATTGTTCCAGCTATATGAGGGTTGGACAGTAGGTCAAAGGTTTGCTGACAAAAACGGAGTCGAACTATACTTTACGACAAACATGCACATTGAATGCAAAATCTCTATAGAGTACACCATGCAAATCACATGCAAAGAAGCCATGTGTTGATTGATGTCAGGAAGATGATGAACAAAGCAGCTCCAAACTCCGCCTCCTGGTTTATTTTAGTGACTGTATCTGTCTGTCTCCTCACATCCCCTCAATACTCATCTCAGATTTGACTAATGTTTTTACTGCACCTCCCATGGTATCGGTAGCCAGATGATGGTGTATAGCTGTGTCTCTAAGCATTATGAAAATTCCCCAGTAATCGGGATTAACAGAGAGGTTAATTAATTTATGTTGCACCTGATCTTGGTGACCCATTGGCCCGGACAGATCAGAGCGGACATGTCCAGATTACCCTCAATCTGGAGCCGCAGCAGAGAAACTGAGACCAGGGCGCTAAACTGCACACACGTCTGCTTCTCTATCTGACATGAGAGTATATTGGAGAGCACTGATACACGGGGGCCCCTCAGGCTTCAATAGGAATGTAATGGCATGCATTATGCGCACACACACACCTGCACAAACACATTAATCTATGACAGGAGGTACAACAGATGGAACTGGTGTGTGTATCTCTTTCTGTGTCCGTCAGCTTGTTGCCATTTCTGCATTTAAGGCCACCCCCACCTTTAAAATACATGCAGTATATCGGTTCATGTTTCAAACCTTCACTGGGTTCAAATGAGCACAAGTTGTCTACAGTACCTGGTTCTACAGGAACATCTCAGCCGCTACTAGAAGGTGGAGTTACCACACAGCAGACCTCTTATTGGTCAGAGATAATTGCGGTTACCACTTAATATCATCTTTAATAGGCCTCGCTCCTTTTTTTCTTATTCACTCGATGCATATTTTTTATAATTTGCAGAATTTGAAAATTTGCCGTACACTCCACTGTCAGTAAAAAGAAGTGCATAAGTTCCCGAACTGTGCAGCTAGTTTGAATGACTTAGAGTAGCTTGTGAATTTACTCCAGGTGAAACTAAAGTCTGATTTACGAGTTGATTATATTTCACATCATTAATCCAGATCTGTGAAGTAACATTTAAATAAATGTAGTGGAGTAAAAGTACACGGTTTACCTCTGAATTGTAAGTACAAAGTAGAGTAAATCTACTTAGTTACTTTACACCATTGCGTCTTATCTGCAGTACAGAACGTAACTAAATCAAGGAAAGGACCTTCTACTGAAAGTTAGTTGAGTGGAGTGATATTATACGGTATACATGAAACCCCCATACTGTGTTATCTGAACCTATATGCTCACATACTGTAGGCTTATTTTGGAAACACTGTCAGGAAAGAGAACACTTCAAAGTGCTCATCATACAAGGATCGATTGAGCAGCAGCGACAGATCCTCCTCAGCGCACCGCGGAGACCTTGACACACAAACGCACTTTTATGGCAGCAATCTAATCTGCTAGCCTGGCGTTTGACTATCAATGATTACTCAATCTGCTTAGTGCAAAGCAGCTACCCAGGTGGCACATGCACATCCCTAGCCATTGACTGTACAGCTTTTGATTACATACATTGGGTCACAAAAATGCTGATTGGCCATTACAGTGAATGCAAAATGAGGCTGAAGGTCGCCTATATTGAAGAATCAGTGAATTTTCTGTCTTTGTTATCTGTGGCCTCTGCAGGGAGGGAGCGATCTGTGTGCACATCATACTGGCTCTTACACTCAGTCTTCAGAACAGAGGAGAACATCATGTAGGATTCATTCTTGGTTCATGACAATGTATTCACAGCATCACCAACCTGCTCACTTAAAAACATCTCAATCATATTTTAGTAAGTCATTTAGTCTCAAACATTCTCACTAAAGAAACATTTCAAGTTGATTCGACTGCTGCAGTGTTTTACAACAGATGTTTTTGTTTACGGGTTTTCTGGGGAATTAGAACAAAAATACTATTGGTTTGTTGGTCCAACCATCATGACATTCAATGAGTCAAAACTGAGAGCATAAGCTAATTCTCACGGTTTGGTATTTCAATGTTTATTTATTAAAACTACATTTAATTAATTGGCTGACATTGCACATTATTGAACTTTCCCAGGGACACTTTTTGGTCTTTATTTAGATGGGCCCAAGACCCTCCCTGTGCTGGGGCCTTTCCATGCTGTTGGTGATTCCTTTCCCTTTGTGAATAACCAGAAACTAGGTATTTCAAATGTTTCAGCAAGTTGACTTTCCTAATATTATGGATGGCTTCAAAAATGTTAACCTTGATTGCATGCCTTATTATATAATAATATAATATAATATTCAGATAATATGCTTGCTATACTCTCGAGCAAAGCAAATAAAGAGACGTGAATGGATGCCTAAAGTTGTGAATTTGTTCTAGATGGAGCAAATTGAGGTCTAGAAGCATCCATACATATACAAAATGGTTTAACCTGAGCCAAACTATGACTGGACTGAAAGGATCATTGCCTCGACATCAAATGAATGAAGATTGCTGGAATATTTCACTGGTTCTGGTTCATATTCAGTGGGAAGACACCTATAGTGGATTTTTCACATATCATCTTTTTATCTCTCACTTTTACTTCACAAACTCTTCATCACATTTATTTTCAGCCTTTGGTTTGTGTGACATCGCCCCCTCTTAGAGGGCCGGCTCCAAACCCAATAATCAACCCTTAAGGGCCTCTCAGGGCCCCATAACTAACGACGTGAAGCACTGCACCATTTTATTGTGCTACACCACATTTCTCTTATAACAAGGTTAGCAGCAACGATATGGGGCACAAAGATCTAAAAACTGATACACATGCATTTAATCAAAAGATAACACGTCGTCATGGTAATTCTGAGGGCCTCCCCAACAATGGCAGGATGGAAAAAGCCAGTCAGAGACGCAGCGGTGAGGCAATGTTTGCCCAACAGTCAGGTCTCGTAAACAGAGAGGGGGGCTTTTGCAAGCAGCTGCAGAAATTCCAGGCTGCTGCGATTAAAAAGTAACACCCACATCGAGGGTTGGGGGGGTGGGTGTGGATGTTTGAACAAGCTAACCCTGCCTCTGTTTTAATGAAAAGAGAAGAGCCATTTTCAGAGAAAACAAGTACGTCTCACAGCGCACTGAGTGGAGCTCAGCCCACCTTTCACTGCTCACTGAGACACAGAATGAGTAGAGGAGACACAGCTCCAGTGTGTGTGTGTGTGTGTGTGTGTGTGTGTGTGTGTGTGTGTGTGTGTGTGTGTGTGTGTGTGTGTGTGTGTGTGTGAGGGAGGGAGGGGAAATGAGGAGATCAATGTTCTAATGATACCAGGGTTCCTGCAAGTTGCGTCAATTCAGTGTTACGATGTTTCAGGACCCTTTCAATTGTTATGTGAATGGAAAACATATACATTTCATCGATTGGTTGATTCATTTTCTCATTAAAATAAATCAAAATGGACTGTTTAATGCGGGGCAGTCCCGTCGCTGAGTGGATACAACGCCAACAATTAGCCCTCTGCGCGAAATAAACTTTTAAACGCAGTCAAATGAGAAAAACTAGCATTTTATATGGAAGCTTATGTCTGTTAATTTATACCTTTTTATAAAATGTCTGTGTGTGTAAGTACATTAAGAAAATCAAATTCCTTTTATGTGTACCCATACAGTACTTGTCCAGCAAACTGATTCTGATAATGATAGTCTTACAATAGATTGGCACACAGGGACCATCTACAAAATAGGACTACAAGAAAAGGACCTTATTTGACACTATAGTAGCCTACAAATGTAAAACAGTGAAAGTCGGGGCAGTTGACCGTATAGAGTGGTACAGTGATTTATCACATGGGCTCCCTCGACAACAGGATTTTTCCATTGGGTTCCGTATCATTGTGGCAAACACAGATTTATGACACTTACACATTTTGTTCATCAGGATAACCTCTTCTAACACCACTTCTATGTTGCAGTCGCTGATGTAAAAAGCTAACCTAAGGCTATAAACGAGCTACATTACTGTCGCATGGCTGCACATCACCAGCGCTAAGCTAAAGGCAGCTAATGTTCGGCGTGACGATGTTTATTAGTCTCATTCTGACACGTTAGCTACAGCCGTTTTTAGGAAACATAGAAGCTTTAAACATTCACAAGTGGCTTGTTTACTGACACGTTTTATGTTGCAGAAAAAAACATGTTAATCTGTTATTTCAGGCATATTACCAAAAACAAGTTGTAACAAAGAGGGGATTTTGAGAAGAGGGAACAGGAAGTGGTAAAAAAACGAATTTCCTGGTTAAATTCCGACTCATTTCTGCACCAATGTGGTACTAGTAATAAAACTCAATGACATACACTGAAAAAACTGAAACTTTGATTTTAATTCAATTTAGATTTCCAAATACGAACCATCGGAGGTGGGGGCGTGATTAACCTCAGCAATTACAGTTTATTTGGGGGTATGGCGAAGAGAATAAAGTTGTTACAAGCAATACACTTATATAAAGTGAGGCAACACTAACCAGGCAGACTGTGATGCTGTTTGTTTAAACCTTACTTTTAATGACCATCCGTTCGCTGATGTTTCCCGGTTTGAAGATCAGCACACTGCCTCATACGATTTCCTGTTGTTTTTTATTATATCAGCTATCGGTTGGAATCAGTACATGGGCTACACAAGTAAAATCATAATGAAAAGTACGCCGAAAAAATATGCCTGTAAAAAAACGGCTTATGCCACGATATGATAACAACAAACAGTCAAGATAGTCAGAGCTTCAGTTGCTATGCTAACATCACCTGTCTAAGGAAGTTTAATAACAGCGTTGTAATGCCAAAAAGGGTCAATTCAACATGAGCATCGACCCGTCGCCGTCCCTGTTGTTGTGACTGGCGTTGGGGAGAAAATCAGCGACGTAAACGGTGATGTCATGACGCAGCACCAGTCGGGCTGTGGGCGGTGGAAACACAACTGGGGCTGGGCCGCTTCGGAACCAGAAAAGTACAAGCACGGAGCTAGAACGGGAACTAGTTTGGTGCGAAAGGGGTAACACACACACACACACACACACACACACACACACACACACACACTTCCGATCCTCCTTTCACTCTTTGACTTCTGTTCCCCTTTACCCCACCCGTCCGTGTGGCAGCCCTGTGTACAAGTGTAATGGCACACAGTGAAAGAATCCAGGAATGCCATTAAAGCATTGCCGGTGACGGAGCACATTTTAAAGTGGCCTACAGCTGTTGGATGAATATGTGGAGAAAGGTTCCTGGAGGGGCGCTGGGGCCCCACGTGCTTCACCTATTGACGGTCTTGCCTGATGTAAAAAGAAACGTTGCTATGTGAATGATTCAAGTTTTACAGTAGCTTCATGAGATCAGACTGGGTTTCCACATCCCTGACAGAATGTTGACGCGGGAGTTACGGTGCGGAGCATGTGTCTCTTTCAAAGAGGCTCTCCCTGCTGGCTTTTATGGTCACATTAAAGTGGGTGGTGCAGGGGTGGGGGGGAAGGGTCAGATTGAAGGGCTGATTGTTTTTCAAGATGAGCCCTTGGATACATGGCTGAGAAATACTAAAGAAACAATCCATTCTTTACCATGAATACATCTCACAGAACTGTACACTTGTTGTAGAGTGGTGAACTTCTCGAGGCATACATTTGCTTCCATTCATTTCTGTATAAACCCCAGAATGGATGTTCACTGTGCTGATTTACGCACATTCCAGAGTGTGTTAATTGATTTTTCAAGCACACAGCAAGTGAATGGAAATTAACAGCTGCATGGAGTTAGCTTGGATTAATGCTCCCAGAAGCTGTCAGATAAAGAAGAATGACAGAAACAGGAACTATGCTTATTTTCTTTCATATAAAACAAAGACCCTTCCTCAACACGCTGAAAGCAGTACTTTATTTTTATTTTGTGAAGAGGTATAATACATTGAATATTTCTGCTCGAGATCTCAAGTGCTAACCAGAATCATGAAAATAAAAAGATCCCTCACCTAAAAAATGTATATGAACAGTTTCATTTGCATTCCTGCAGCAAGGAACAGCTTTCTGAAACAAGAGCTAACCAATAAATTGTCTGGGTTTATAGATCGGCCAATTTGAGTTTATGATGGATATTTAGTATCATATATAGGTTAACTGATATGCCAATACAGAAATGCAAAGTTATGTTTGAGGTGGTTTAGAAACAGTTCCACCTCCAGAGAGCACTGACATGTTCATTCTTACACCGACACTCTATGTAGCACATACCTGGTCACAATTCTTGAAATACCACATTTACGGGATTCTCATTGACAATGTTTGTTGCCTGGGGACAACCAATGGAAATTAGTATTTCTAATGTAATAAGATTAGATTACATATACTTTATTGATCCCAATTTGGGAATTTTTAATAATAAACTAAACGTATATGATGTGTACATGAATAAAAGGCTTTAAATTGTTATTTTAAATTACCTACATATCAATACCAGTATCTGCCTTCAAAATGAAGCCCTACTTGAAACCGAATGAACGATCAATAGAAAATGCATTGAGAAATTGGCAGAAAGGTTTAATGTTTGGATCTAAGATCTGGTCCTTCAAAGAATCCTCATGAAAGCAATCCCGTGATGCGTTTTGGCCTCACTGCACAGTTCCCTTACAGTCGTCAATACTTGGCTATAGGCTACCATATCATCTATATTCTATATAATAAATGAAAGGTACACAGTCTCTGTTTTTACACTACTTATTGGGGAAAAGAGCCATTTAAAAAATATCTTATAAATTGTCTGTTATTGCATGCTTGAGTCTAAACAACTGAATTAATTGCCATATTGGTAAGATTTAAAATCTGTTTTCAATTTGAATCCACTTCAAAAACCACTGACAGTATTTTAAATAAGCTATAGTACATTCAGTAGCTGCAGGTGAATAAAGATGACTGTTCTGAAAACATTCACCTGATTTGCCTAAAAGGACTCATTTTGGCAGTGTGGATAATTGGAGTGGCCCGGGGGCGGGGAGGGGGGAGGGGATTGAAATCATACACCGGTACAGCTGACGCTCCCACTCCACCACTTTTCTATAGTTGTTTGGAAAAACAAGCTGGAAGAGGTACAATCCACAACAAGGAGTGGCTCCGTATACTGACACATCGTGACAGGGAGATGTCTCCTCTGGTTCACAATCAGCTTTACTGTCTGTCTGTGGAGTTTTTGAGAAGGACACGAGACACGAAACTGCTCTGAATTTGACTGATTTAAGAGAAACTGTTCAAACAAGTCCTTTCGTCTCAAATTCGGAAATTCAGCCCTCAAGTAACACTGAAAAAACTGAAATCCTGACTTTGATTAAATGCATTATGTCAACAGATTTCACCTAACTGTATTAGATTAGTTGAAAGCAATCATTTTATGTTTAAAAAAAACATATATATATCAACTTACTTAATAATAAAGTCAACGTTTCAGTTTCTTTCAGTGAAGCCTCTAGAAATGACTGTCTTTAAACATCACAGAGTAGGAACACGGCATACTAATTAGGGAAATACATTTGACTGGAGGAAATGATTGAAGTCTGGTAGTATTGGACAATAATTCTTATGTCTGAAAAACAACTTGCTGATACGCGTGCTGTGCCTTGCATTATCGCTTTTGAAGATGCATGATATTCTGCAGATAAAGAGCAGTACTAATACAAAGATTTCCCATATAAGTATAGTCAGAAAATGTTCTCATGATGCAGTGAATTTAGTGAAGAAATCATGCACATATATTTCAGGATCAGACTTTATGAGAATGTTCTTCAAATCCAAAAAGTGTTGTAATATTTCTTACTGACAGGTAACATTGGTGACATTGTCTTTCTCTTCATTCCAGACTGTTCCAGTGCACTCTGAAAATCACCTTGCAGAGGCCACATGGAAATTATATCTGCTTTAATTCTTCTTGGTCACATTATTGCTGTGTGGTAAAGCGCTGCGGATTAGGATCCATGTGCACATTCAGCAGCAGAGGTTTGACAACACTAAAAGCAAGTTCAAAGTTTAGTCTATAGTGACCATTAAACACAAGGCTGTACATGCCAAAGATAATGCACTGAAAAAGCTGAACCGTTGACTTTAATGAAATGTATAGTGTCACAAATTTCACATAACGGTATTAGGATAGTTAAAAGCAATAATATTAAGTTGAACCTAATAATCTATATTTAAACCTAATAGTATGGCTTTCAACTAACCAATACAGTTATGTTAAATCTGTTGATATAATACATTTAATTAAGTCAACGTTTTGAGCGTTAAGTGAACGTTTATTCAGTGTGCACTATTACTATTCTTTCTGTCATTGGTTAATTTTTAAGAGGATACTGAGAAGTGCAATTTGCATGCTCACATATCTGCACGATTGTAAGTGTGTGTGTTGAAGAGAGAAAGCATGGCCGAGTGTGTAGCAGCACGCGTTTTTGTTTCTGTTTCGTAATAGTTTGGCACAGAGCCGACTCCCAGACACACACAGACACAGACACACACACACACAGACACACACACACCACACACACACACACACACACACACACACACACACACGCACACACACGCTGCCAGACAGGGAGATCCCAGCGTTTTTGGGTGTGAGCCATGCAGGCTGGAATACCACCAGATCCAGTTTCCTGCATTTCCTGAGCCTCTGCCAAAGCTCCACGCTTCTCCCTCCGTTCCTCCAGCCTCACACACTCTCATTGCCTTGCATCTTTTTGTCGTCAGCATCTTTTTCTGTCACCAGGAATTTATTTTATGTTTTACACTCTTATCTCCTTGCGTCGTCTCCTGCTGGGTCATTAAAACTAAAATAAGTTTCACCAGCTGCCTGTCATCATTCTGTACAATAAATATGTAGGTAGTGGTTACCTTTTGTTTTCTATTTAGGAATGGAAAATGTAATGTTATGTCAAAAAATATGTGGGTTTTTTTATATGTATGTTTATTAATGTAATGTGTTCTTGCCTGACACGCCTTCCTGTTGTTCCTGGGGTGAACACATGTGATTTAGCAGCTACTGTAAACACCGGCTGCTCCCATTTGGTTCAGATCAGATTAAAAGTTCTCCGCCTCACTGAGGCCTTTTTATATTTAGCCCACATCTTGTTCCTATTTCCAAAGATGCATTTACTGCCTTCAAATGTGGTTTTGTTTTGCAGCTTTGAGCATGCTTACTATGCTGGCTCCACTCTGTCTGCCTAGCAGCCATAAGCATCCTTTTATTGTCCCATGACCATTACATTGAATGACTACATACAAATGACCCCACAATAACTGCACATCCTGAGGAATCCTTCATGCGTGCTGCCTGATGTTACATGGAGCACGCATGTTCGGACAAAGGAAAACAAGAACATATAATAAAAATAATAACTGGTAGATTTTAAATCTATTCGCTGAAGCTTCTCTGTTGTTTATAAGATGTAGTAACTTAAGAAAGGAACGCTTACTTACCATCAGATCTCATTGATGGCAAATGTCAAGCAAGCTATCCACTAACATGACTATAGAGCTGAAGATTAATTATAAAATACAGCATTAATGACGCATAGATGTGAAGAGAAAACAACGATTGAGCGTTCTCTGCACACACTCATCTCACCATCCTCCACACATAATTGTCTCTTTGAGGCTATTGGTTTCAGCCCCTATTTAAATTGCATTTCCATGCATTGGGCTGCTTTAATGTGCAGCGCTAATGCAGTCACTAATGTACACATCACATTTAGGGAAGTCTGTAAATGATCCATCATAAATAAAGGATGACATGGAGCATCCACAGTCGCTCACAGAGTATAGATCTGCTGCTGCCGGCTGGAAACATACACACAGCCGTATATCAATCAAATAACTCAGTGTCATTAACCAGCTGCTAACAAAATAAAAGAGCAAATCATGAATTCTTCTTTATAATGGCTTCATTACAAATTAAGCTTTCTAGATATACGACATTAACAGGAAAAACTTTTTGGCATTAGTTTGTAAAAAGTCAATTTGAGCGATCATATATGGCAACTTGTCTAATGGAAATGTTTGAAGCAATATCCTTTTTATTTTATTTTTAATGTAATCGACATTTTTAACTGCATTATTGCCATATAAACAATAGACACAAGGGAAAGCCTTTTGAAAAACAGGCAACCAGAAATGTGTTCTTATTAATTGTAAATAGCTGAGTACTTTATAGTCTGTCATTTTAATACAGTTATATTAGTTTGTGCCCTATCAAATATTGCTTGTTTTGATGTAAATAAAGGAATCTGGAGCTGTTGTGAATCTTCACAACTTGTCAACTTATGAGTTGTTCTTTTTATATCTGATCTATAGCTGAGCATTAACACTTTGATTATTATGGACTAATTTCGCAGTTTGTTAGAAAGCCTCATTCTAACAGAAACTGATAGCTGAACATATTCACCATTTAACATTTTCATTATTATCTGCAAATACATTCGACACAGAGCCTTTGGATAACAGACTCTTCATCACCATGTTGTTCTTCAGAATGCAAAATACAGCAACATGAAGTGACACTCAAAAACAATGTATCCAAATGCGTAAAGGAAGGCTAAGATGGCACAAGCTTGTATTTTAAATAGATGGCAAATCTAATGAAGAACCCGCATGGTTATTCAGAGCGCACATACATGACTGGAGAAGGTCAAACAGTGGAGTAACTTCGGCTACTTTCAGTGTGAGCAGCTCGGGCTGTCCTACCTGTTTGAACTGCTCCTCGTAGGTCCAGTCGTGGTGCTGGGGCGGGGGCGCCGATGGAGACTCTGCGTGCCGGCCCGGGGCGAAGGCCGCCGGGACTCTGGCCATGAGATGCATCGGGGTGCTCTTCGGAGGCAGGCAGGCTCCCTGCAGGAGCGAGGACTGCCGGTGCTGGAAGTGGTTCAAACCGACATCTTCTTCGCCCTCCTCGTCTTCATCCATCAGGTCCTGCTCATCCATGTCCTCTCCCTCATCGTCCCGCTCCCTGTCGTCGCTGCCCGGTCTGGAGCTGTCCTCGTCGGCTCTTCGGACCTCCATGTGTGGGAGCGTCACCCCGGGGGACGAGTTGGCAACTCCGGCGGCCAGGGCGCCGCGCATCGCCGCCTGGTAGTGTCGGAAAGCCAGAGCTTGTTGGTGGATCTGGGACTCCACCATGGAGCGGAGGTCTTTCTCTGTCTCCGCCTGCCGGAGCTTTTCTTCCAGGGCCAGCCGCGCCGCCTGTTGCCGCTGCAGGTTCTCCATGACGGCTTCGAGCTTCATGCCTCCGCTGGCGGGCTGCTGGGATTGTGCGCCTGGGAAGAGGCTGTGAGAGGATGCGGAGGGAGCGGGCAGGGGAAGGCTGCTGGCGGACGAGAAAGAGCCTTGCTGCGGGGAGAGGGCGGTGGCGAAATGATTATCAGCGGCACTTTATACGATTAAAACACATGCTCCACAAATTAGCCTCATTTTACACAGTTTGGCTCACCGCTGCTGTAACATAAAGAGGATTACATTTGACTCATACAAGCGAACGTGACAAACTTCACTAAATGAGCTGATAAACTGTCGACAAACAAAGTTCCTAATGGAGTTACATTATTAGTTATGAATGCATTTGGAATAGAAAACTATGTAAAGTAGTTAGGTGTAATAATCCAATAGAAGCCTGGACCCTTACCAAAGCAGATTTAGTAGCTATATTATCAACCATGCTTCTGTCCGTCAGATGCGCCAGATATTAGGAACCGGATCACAGGAGTCTTGCTTCAGTCCGCGTAACGTTCCGCATTCAACATCCAGACATGTAGGTCTCGATAGGCGGAATAAATACTTGAAATGTGTTTGCTGCTGAATGCTGGAGCCCCGAGCTGCTCTGGCAACAAGTGGTGACTGTAGAGAGGATGACCTCTGGAGGTGGAGATCAGCCCCCTGCTCCATCTGCTAACTACACGTCAATATACTGACAGTAGACAGTAGGCCTACTACAGGCTGAGGCGGACCGCTGCGACCTGGGGACACTTAGAATAAATATGACATAAAATTATTACATTATCATTTATTCATGTATTATTTGATTTCAGTTGTCACAAACCACGGGAACACATTTAAAAAATATATGTTTAAAACGTTTAAAACTGACTGACTGTCTAAACATTTGAATACTTGCTTAAGACGGCACCAATTCTTTAAGTTTTTGTAATAATTGCAATGTATATGTATGGTAATCCAGTGTATGTAGTTTTAAGTCAACTTAGAACTTGTTGAAAAAAATGCTGGTTCTTCATTGAAAAAAGTTCTTCATTGAAAAATAAAAATGTATACAAATGTATAATAATAATAAATAATAATACAATTACTGTTTTGATAATTGTTACATTGAATTCATAAATAATAATCAAAATAATATTAATAATTATTCAAATGCATTTAATTTATTTCTGTTCATTTTTATATTATATATTTTTTGTATTTGACTCTTTGGTGTGTTATTATATTGTGTGATGCGTGTTGCGCATTAAATCACATGTTAATTAAAGATAAAGTTAATAGTCGACTGTCTAATTCTGTTTCTGACAAATCGAGCCAGCCTTTCTCATCATATTGATGCAAAATCCAGTTCTTCTTATTGATTTGCTGCACTGACCTTAATGCCCGGCTTCACCCACACCCCTGTATCAAACAGTGTGTACCTTTCATTATCACTACAATGAGAACTATCTGACCTGGACGGGACACACCCCTCCTGCAGCGGCTGCTTACACATGGAGAGAAAAAGGACACCTGTCGTCCATCTCAGACCTGCTGCATATTTAACTCTGACATTACACAGCCCCCCCCCCCCCCACTGCTGTCAGGTCCATCCCACTAATACATAATACAATTCTGCTTCTTCAGATGAGAGCCCACTCCAAATAACAAAGAAACATTTTAGAAAGTCCTGCATTTCCAGTGTTTTATGATCACATCCAAGATCACGTCACTTTAACTCTTATATTTACTTTCAAAAATGTTGTTTAAAGTGAATTATACATGTCCATGTCTGCACTGCAGTTAAAATATCATTTCTGAGAACCCTGCAATTTGCCACCATTTACCACAGTGACCCTACAATTAGGCTTAGTGTAAGGTAGGATATATCATTTAGCTGAAGCAAATCAATTATCATCAGCAGGGTCAGCACCGGCCGCTCATCTGTTCTCAGAGAGGAGCTGCTTCTCTGCACTTTGAGCCTCATTTAAAAAAGGTTTTCCCAACATCTACCTGAGCTATAAAACAGGTTTTATACTATCAGTTTATCTACTACTTGCTGAGTTAAATTTACACACTGTATACACTGAAAAAGCTGAAACGTTAACTTGAATTAAATATATTATGTCAACACATTTCACATAACTTGCATGTATTAGGTTAGTTGAAATCTGTTGACATAATACATTTAATTAAAGTCAATGTTTTAGTTTTTTCAGTGCATGTTTTCATGGAGTCATGAAAAGACCCATTTCTGCCACTTTGTAAGCGAATTCCTCTTATATAAGATTAATAGTATTAAGAAGAATAACACAGTGTGAGTTTGCCATACAGAAGGAAGCAGGTAGGTTTTTGTTATTCATGCAAAATGAAAGGTGATGATTTCCTCTCTGTTTGTAGGTAATGTTGATCTTATAACATCAGTAAAAACCTGAGATGTAATGCAGAGGGTCTTCATTTTCTTCTGGTTCACTTAAAATGTATGTTTTTATCTGAAAATCTAGTCTTGTAGGGTAACTGTTTAGAAAAAGCAACTGCACTAAAGACATACATATATTTCCCATAAGTCCATTTCTGTTTTCAGTGTACCTCCTGCTAAATATTGAAGAGAAACGTGCTGCCATCATTTACACCGGTTTTTATTCTCTGTCGAAGACGATTTGGAAGAGAGGGTTTGATCATGGCCTGCAGCTCAGAGGCTGACATGCCCCGGGAGGGTTCTCATTCAGAGATTATATCTTTAGTCAAATCTGAACTTGACATGACCATCAAGCAATGCGATCAGTGTCAATAGTTTAGGAAAACTGTTGTACAACCCAAACTCTAACACTCAGAGTGTATGTACTAGGGCTGCACAATCAATCGAAATGTCATCGTCATGGCAATATGGACTTCAAATTAGAGAAGGAAAAATATTTGTTAAAGGCTAAATATGTGTTCAAATACCATTTTATATGAAGTATTATGGTGCTGAGGAGACAAAACTAATTTGCTTGCTTCAGATCCTCTAAAAATATCACACTATCTTCATCATAATATATTTTTCAATGAGAATAATGATGCAATAATGATCATCCTTCCTATATACCGCAATTGATAAAAGTCATATAATTTTTTTTTACAAATTGTTCATATACAATGATTTACCTATTAACATATTCCAACCTGAGGAAGGGGCTGTTTACAGGGTCAGGTTGTAGCGTCTTAAACTTGATGCCTTTCAGTCAAGAGGGGTTTAACACAATGAAACAAACAAAAACATTGGAGATGTCTTCAGTTAGGGGTTAGCCAGTTGTCTAAGGTGAGGATAGCAATTTGTATCTCATCTATTTGTGGTCCACATTTGTGCTGATATTTAGTACATATGTAGATTTTCCTTAGATTGTTTTAAGTGAACGCAATGATACCTGCATTAACTGCAACGGGATTACATACAATAAAAAGCGACTGCATTCGCTTACAGTTAGTTTACAAAGACATAATCAGAAAAATAGGGATTACTATCAGGATTACAATGTTACTGAAACCTAAAAAGAGCATATAGTGTTGGTTGTAAAGGATCAGATGTTATCTCTTCTCTGTCAGCTGTACTGTTCCGTTGGCTCATACTTTAAGTGTGAATCTATACGCCTACTGCCTGAATCTGCTTTATGGTTTTCACTTTCTTTGCTTCATTTGTTCTGTTTTTAATTCAGCAGATGAACCTATATGTTCATAAAATAGTGTGTGATCTTAACTGTGTGTATTGAACTAAAACGGAGCATTTTCTGTCAGCTCAGATTTTATTTCTGCTTCTTTAAACTGTAGTATGTGCTCATGTGTTTCAGTGTTGGTGTATAGGCTGCTGCTGCCTGAATATGCTGAGTGAAAGACAGCTTTTCCTATGAGTTAAATAATTGTTGGTTTCTTCTTTTCTAAGGTTTCATAGTTCTATATTATACAACTAAGTACAACACCTCGTATTTATATTTATTGTCTCTCGAGAGTAATGAAAAGTAATCAGGTTACATTACTCTTAGTTGTATTCGTTTTGATACTCAATTATGTCACTGATCACTTTGTATTTACAGGTAACTAGTAAATGTAACAGATTATTTGTAAGTAACTCTTCTAAACCTGTATATTACATATTTCCAGGTAAGCCCAATAACTGCTGAGACATTCCATAGTTTAATGTCCTAAAATTATTTTTTAAAACATTATACATACCTCTAAATAAATGATCATTCATTGTTTGAATGGCCATGAGGAGCGGTGGTGTGTCAGCAGGTGTACAGAGACAGTGTGCTGGAGAACAGCGCGGCCCAGTGGAGGATCAGAGGCCTGCAGCTGCAGATCAGCAGGCAGCGCCCTCCTGGTTATATCAAACTGATCTCTGATCCAACCAGGCCTCCCCTCTACTACTCACATGCATATAAACGACCTGCAAAATCTGTCGGCTCTTTAAGTCACACTGAAAAAACTAAGTTTTGATTAAGTTGTATTAAGTCAACAGATAGATAGATAGAATTGGAGGATGAAACCCTCTTTAATGGGCACACACATACACATGCACACAGCACACACAGTGACATGTGTTCTCTGCTTTTAACCCATCCTAGTACCAGGAGCAGTGGGCAGCTATTGTACAGCGGAATGGAGATTTCACATAACTGTATTGGGTTAGTTGAAAGCAATAATATTAAGTATAAATACAAAATATTGGGTTCAACTTAATATTATTGCTTTTAATTAACCTAATACAGTTATGTGAAATGTGCTGACTTAATATATTTTATAAAATCAATTCCTTTTATGTGATTTTATTTGTAATATCATTTTATTTTTAATTTATTCTTAATCTATGTATTTTTGTTTAATTCATTTCCATGTGTTTTATTCTGTGTAACTGTGTTTTGAAAGGCTATATAAAAAAGAGTGTATTTGATTATTTATTATAACACTGTGCGTCATAAAAAGGTTGTATGAATAACCATACGTTTGTATTTGACCCTCATATAACGAACTGCTCCATGGTGCAATAACTTAGTTAGCTTTAGACATTTTTACAGAAGAACATTATATATGCCATATCATGGTCTAAGATCAATGCTCTGACCCTCTTTCTCGCAGCTTCAGCCTCCTGAAGCTGACTGAATGTAGGGGAGAGTGGGGTCAGATGAGCCAGTGGGTAAGTTGACCCACCCCCTTTATCTAGGGAACTGTGCACATTTCATGTCATGTGACCATAGATTCAGGAAGCACCCATCATTTATATGTGGCTGTGAGAGAAGCAAAGGGTAAAGTGGTAAATGTGTTTTTTTTTCACAATAAACC
The DNA here is from genome assembly GCA_031216635.1 of Dissostichus eleginoides. NCBI lineage: Eukaryota > Metazoa > Chordata > Actinopteri > Perciformes > Nototheniidae > Dissostichus > Dissostichus eleginoides. Next base: position 35,767,752 of record CM062269.1, on the reverse strand, counting down.
ATGTTCTGCTCGTCAAAGTTTATTTTCAACATGTCAGGTATAATTACTGTTAGGTCAAAGCAAACGTATCGAGGTCTGGAAATATGTATCATACATGTTGGTTATTTAGCAAGGTGTAAAACCATGAGAATCATTTAGCTAAAGATTAGCATGAATGACTCAGCTAGTTTGTTTCCCAAAAAGTGTCTGTGGGGCGAAGTGAGCCAGTGGTTCAGCTTAACCCCCCATGAGGCACTGAAGTTAAGTTCAGTCTCTGTAGTATAACATGCTATTTCAGCGTAGTTTTACACTATTGATTGGTTTTTGACGTTCAAACATTGTAGAAAAGCTAGCATGCCAAGAAAGTCCAAGAGAAAGACTGAGGAGATGGAGAGAGCCACTGATGGAGAGGCAGGAGAATCCATCAGAGCAGTGGCAAAAGACAGAAATATGGACAGGTCGACCCTGGGTAGAGACATAAAGAGGAAGGAGGAAAGGAAGTGAAAAAAGTAGTACAGAGGAACATCAGAGGAGAGAGGGTCTTCACACAGGAGAGAGAAGGGGCTTCAGACCAGATCCAAAAACTGCTGACCAGTTCCATGGCCTCAATCCAAATAAATCTGTGAACTGGCTTTGAATTACAAACAGAAACAACATTCCCACCACACAACTCAAGTTTAAACTTGAAAAAGTCAGTTGGTCAGATGGATCAATTTAACCCTTTGCGCAGATCAATTTACCCTTTAGATTGGATGTTGAGCCACAAGACCACAATACCACTTTTTCAAATCATATTTTCATGGCCCTTTGTGATAGATGCATTATTTTCATGTTGATTGACAGAAGACATCCTGAAGGACAGGTTGTTGTTGTCATTTGACTTCTATCTTATTTTTCCTTGCCTAGAGGACAACATAAGTAAATATTGACTCATTTTACCCCACTCGCCCCTAATCTCTCTCACAACGCCAGGTTTGATGTATAATATGATCAATGACATACTGCGTGACCTTATCCCAGTTTATTTCCCGTCGCATACATATAAGACTAGAAAAAAGCATCTTATAAAGATTTTAAAAGTAAGCTTAAAGGGGACCTATCATGCAAAATGCACTTTTGTACGTCTTTTATACATGAATATGTGTCCCCGGTGTGTCAGGGAACTCACCAAGTGTCAGAAAACACAACCCTCTCTCTTTTCCTCCATACCCAAATCTCTAAAAACGGGGCTGCAACGGAGCTGATACAGATTTGAATTTTTCTGACGTCAGAAAAGGGGAGCTCCGCCTATATGGGCAACTCTCCACCTATCAGGGGAATGAGAGACCGCTCGAAAGCGCTGGAGACGCTGTAGTACATATGCCAGGCCTGTAAGTGGCGCTGTACTCCTGCCACAAAAGCAGCGAAGAAGACTTCCCGCGCATGGTTGCCATGGTTGCCCTTCTGTTTATTCTCCGCTGTGGACGCTCTGGCTCTTTTTCTCCCTCCCCGAGGCAAGCGTTTGCTCCTGCTGCTGTAAATCTCTCCGGTAGTCCACCAGCAGACGACAAACACCCACCTCTTCCAAGGGACGAGGGTGTTTCAGTCTGCAGCTTTATTTCGGTAACTCACAACTCCATCAAATATATTCCCGCGCCTGCGCATATAGTACATCACAGTGTAAGCCTGTGTCAGCATGCAGTTTACCAAAGCGCCAACAGGCGTCACTATATAACAGGCATTAACAGATGCCCATATCTGTAACATCTCCTTTCCTTTAGCTGTAAACAACATCAGCATGTCACTTTAAAGTGCAGGTAAGTGCTACATTGTGTAAAGCTAACACTTTAACATTGTCAACCTCCAAGACATGACAACAATTACAATACTGTTTAACCATGCAAGTACCGATACAAAACTATAATCATATCCAACAATAATATCCAACAATCCTTTTTCTTTTTCCTTCTTTTTTTTTCTTAACAGTCCAACAGACTTAGTGACAATGTTCCCAGTTGTATCACAGGTTCAGTCTCTGCGGCGGCCGTAACAGGCGACCACACCGCGAGTATACAGCTTGGCTCTCTGTACTCACTGGCTTCCCTGGTGTCAAACCCCGCCCTTGCGCCGGGACCCCTGGAGAGTGAGGAGGCTCCCCCAAACCTGTGTCATCCTGGACCGGGTTGGTTCTGGCTCCACCTGCAGCCCTCTCTGCGTTGACATTGCCCCGGTCCCTGTGGCTGCTCTGCTCCGGCCCTACCAGCTGTCGCATCCGGGCTGAGCGCTCCGCAACCCGCAGATCCACCCGGTTTCTCCTGTAGAGCGTGCCGTCCACCTCCACTGCGAATGAGCGAGGAGCGACTTTCTGGAGGCATTGACCCAGTTGCCAACGGCCTGTGCGATCTCCTGGAAGAGGCCTCATCCTTATGCGTTCCCCAACATTCAGTTCTGGTAGGTCCCTTGCCGATATGTCGTAGGCGGATTTTGCAAGCCGCCGTTTCAACCGCAGCTTCTCTGTCACTCCAGTCACTAACCACGGTTGCAGCAAGCTGTCCGCAACCGGCAGCGAAGTCTTCAGCCTTCGTGACATTAAGCGTTGGGCTGGACTGCTGTCCAACCCCTCTGTGGGCGTGTTGCGCCAATGGAGAATGGCCTGCCATTTATCCGTGCCATCCAACTTTGCCCGCTTGCAGAGTGATTTCACTATCTTGACAGCTGACTCAGCTTTGCCGTTTGATTTTGGATGTCGGGGTGAGGATGTGACATGGTTAAATCCCCACTTTGCTGCAAACTTCCTGAACTGTTCACAGGCAAACTGTGGGCCATTATCTGTGATCACTTTGTCTGGCTGTCCGTAGCGTGCAAATTGAGATTTACAGCGTGTGATGAGAGTGTCAGCTGATAGATCCGGCAGAAGATCAATCTCCCAGAAGTCTGAATAGTGGTCCACTAGGACGATGAAATCTTGGCCAGCGTAAGAGAAGATATCCATACTCACTGTTTGCCATGGACGTGTTGGGATATCATGCGACATCAATGATTCCTTCTGCTGGGCTCGTGCATATTCATTGCATGCAGAGCAGTTTGCCACATAGTCTTTTATCTCTGCTCTCATGTTTGGCCAGAACAGCGTATCCCTGGCGCGCCTGTAACATGCCTCCCCCCGATGTGGCTGGTGTGTATGCGTCTTAACAACTCTGCCCTCAAGGCCTTAGGGATAACAACGCACTGCCCTCTGTATAGCACACTGTTTTGCACGTTGAGCTCATCCCTGAAGGGCCAGTATTCTCGCACCAACAGGGGGGTGTCCTCTTTGAAATCAGGCCATCCCCTAGGATTACTGATGTCAGAGCTTGTAATACATCGTCCATCTCTGTGTGCTGGGCAATTTGGCGAAACCTGAAGTCAGTAACATCCAGATGCTGTGCCTGATCCAGCTCTGAGTCCTCCGCCTGAAAGCTGTCCATGGAACACACCGCCTGTCGTACATAGGGGGTGTCGGAACCACGACACGGTGGAGTGGCCCTGCTTAGAGTGTCACTGACATACATCTCCGTGCCTGGTTTGTAAACAACATCCAGATTGTACCCCTGGAGCTGCAGTAACATGCCCTGAAGGCGTTTAGGCGCACTCATGAGGGGCTTCTTAAAGATGGTGATCAGTGGTTTGTGGTCTGTTTCTGCAGTGATTGTGTCCCTGCCGTATAGGTACTGGTGAAATCTCTGGCATGCAAAAACTATGCTTAAGCACTCTTTCTCTATTTGAGCGTAGTTTTGCTCAGTCTGTGTCAGTGCGCGTGAGGCAAAGGCTATGGGCTGCCCCTTTTGCAGCAAGCAGCACCCCAGTCCATTCATGCTGGCATCACTCTGGATCGTTACAGGCTTTGTGATGTCATAATATTTGAGAACCGGCGTGTTGGTGACCATCCGCTTTATCTCGCGTATTGCATCATCGTGTTTTGGCAGCCAGTGCCATGCCGTGTCCTTATCCAGGAGTCTGCGAAGAGGCTCACAGATCTCCGATAGCCTTGGCAGGAACTTAGCCAGATATGTCACAAACCCGATCATGCGTTGTACTGCCTTAGCATCCGTGGGCGTCGGCATGTCCAACACTGCTTGAGTTTTCTCTGGGTCGATTTTCAGTCCTTCTGTAGACAGTACATGGCCGTGGAAATGTACAGCTTTGAGCTTGAACTGCAGCTTGCGTTCACTCAATCTGAGCTTCACAGCCCTGCACCTTTGCATGAGAGCTCTTAAGTTGGTGTTGTGGTCCTCTTCAGCCTCTGCGTCCGTATCGCCACACCCGACCACCAGGATGTCATCCGCAATAGGCTCGATGCCAGCCAGGCCTGATAGCAGCTCATGTTGCTTGCGCTGATAGATCTCTGGCGCCACTGAGACTCCAAACGGGAGTTTGAGCCATCTCATCCTACCCCATGGGGTCCAGAATGTCGTCAAGCGGCTGCTTTCCTCATCAAGCTTGCACTGGAGAAAGGCGTCACGAGCGTCAACCAGTGTGAAGACACGAGCCTTGGGCAGTTTGTACAAGACGTCTTCTAGCGTTGGCATGTGGTAATGGGACCTGAGAAGTGCCTGGTTGAGAGGCTTTGGGTCAATGCAGATTCTTATCTTGTCCGGTTTAGCTACTGTCACCATGTTGCTTATCCACGCTGTTGGCTCTGTCACTGGCGTAAGGTTGCCTGCTTTCACATGTTTGTCCAGCTCTTCCTTAACCCTGGCTTTTGGCGCTACAGGGACATTTCATGGTGAGCACTGGACTGGTGTCACTTCAGGGTTCAGATCGAAATGAACATTACCTGGGACTGACTCGATCGGGTCATGGAAAACATCATGAAAGTCTTTCAGTAGCATTTCTTTTGTGAGTGGCATAGACTGGCTTGCATCAATAGTGTTCAACTCCGCTGGCAGTAGTTCTCTTGGAATAGTGAATTTCACAAGGCCCAGATCAGTGCATGCAGCACCACCTAGCAGGGGCTTTTGTTTGGTGTTCACTATCTCAAACACAAGTCTGTGTGTTTTCCCCCTGACCACACATTCAGTGTGAAATTTCCCCAGGGATGGCATGTATGTGTCGGAGTATAGCTTTAGCCTTGTTCTGGTCGGCTGTAAGGCTGTCTTTGGTGACAGTTTCTCTTTAAACTGGCGGCCCATAACATTGCAGGTGGCCCCTGTATCTAGCTGGCATAGCTGTCTTTTCTTATTCAGGTGTAGGTGCACAAACCATTTGCGTCCAGGTGCTTTCACATTCCCCACATATTCAGTGACATTGTATAGGTTTTCACTTGTATCTGAGTCCCCTTCAGTTTGCTCGACATCGTCAACAACATTAACTTTTCTCGTTTTCTCTGCTCTGCTGCTGGCCTGACATACTTTTGCAAAGTGATTTGAAACGCCACATGCTCGGCAGGTCTTACCATAGGCTGGGCACTGCTCTCTGCCCCGTTTGTGTCCATTTCCACAGTATTTGCAGGTCCACTGCTGCTCTCTCTCAGCCGCTGTGTTTCTTTCCGCTGTTTTCCACTGTGTTTTGCGTCGTCCGCCTTGCCTGTCCACCATAGCATTAACACTGTCTGCCTGTGCCTGCGGGTTCTCAATAAGCCTCATGCGTGACTCCGTCAATTCTGCAAGGCGGCAAATCTCCACAGCTGTTGGCAGCGTTAGGTCCCGTTCACGCAGCAGTCGCCGTCTGGTGCTCTCGCTGGCAATACCGAGTACCAGCCTGTCCCTAATCAGTTCATCTTTCAGGTCACGTTACTCACATGATGATGCTTTTTCCCTCAGCTTTGTTATAAAGCTATCGATCGGCTCGTCCGTTCCTTGTTTGCAGCATCCGAACGTGTATCTCTCATAAATCACATTTTTTGCCGGCTTGAAATAATCCCCAAACGCATCCAAAATTGTTTTGGGGTCTTTTTTTTGTTCCTCGGTCAGCGTGACGTTGTGCATATATATATATGCCGGCACTCGTTCCCCATAAGCCGTCTCAGCGTGGCTGCCTGCACCGCATTCGTCTTTTCGGTCGGACCTGTAGCGAGCAATAAGTCCTCAAATTCTGCTCTAAAAACCTCCCAGTTTTTGTCTATATCACCAGACATATGCATGCCCTCGGGTGCCGGAATACTGTTTGTCGTCATGACGTGAGTTTTCTTGAGCTTTTTAGTCCAAGAAGATCGCTTCTGACACCATGTTTCAGTCTGCAGCTTTATTTCGGTAACTCACAACTCCATCACATGTATATTCCCGCGCCTGCGCATATAGTACATCACAGTGTAAGCCTGTGTCAGCATGCAGTTTACCAAAGCGCCAACAGGCGTCACTATATAACAGGCATTAACAGATGCCCATATCTGTAACAGAGGGGACCGTGCGGCAGAGTTTCAGTTAGATTTTTTTTCGCCGGTCAACATGTCCGTTAAAGTTTAAATCTTCCGGACAAAATTAGAAAAGTGCCGGTCAAAGGTCTTCTTTGTTATTTATTGAGCTTTAAAACAAATGAATAACGACTCTATATAATAATATAAAAATAATACACGGAGGACGGAGCCTCTCTTTTCCTCCCCCTCTCCTGAGAGCCCAGCAGCTGATCTCAGAGCACGCTCCCCTCTCCTGCAGGGGGGCGTGGTCAGCTGCAGCTCATTTGCATTAAAGCTACGTCACAGAATCAGCCCTTGCAAAAACAGGGCTGGAATAGAGCAAATAGAGCGAAATGAGGCATGGCTAAAATGCATGATCTGTTTGGTATTTTGAAAAAAAAACTTCACAGAAATGTTTTATATAGGTATGGCCCTACAATATATTATTCAAATATAGCATGATAGGTCCACTTTAAATGAACCAGCTTTAGTGTGGTTTGCACAGGTATTGAATGAGATTAATAAACCAATACAAATGTCTTTAAGTCTTTAAAAAGTTCTAAATACAGCAGTTCAAATATGTCAACGCTTATCAATCAATCAATGTTTATTTATATAGCCCAATATCACAAATGTTACATTTATCTAGCATCAAAAATGTGTCCTCTAATCAGAGATTGTGTTTATAAGAAAAGCTGTCTTTCACTCAGCATATTCAGGCAGCAGCCTATACACCAACACTGAAACACATGAGCACATACTACAGTTTAAAAAAGCAGAAATAAAATCTGAGTTGACAGAAAATGCTCCGTTTTAGTTGAATACACACAGTTAAGCTCACACACACTATTTTATGAACATATAGGTTCACCTGCTGAATTAAAAACAGTACAAATGAAGCAAAGAAAGTGAAAACCATAAAGCAGATTCAGGCAGTAGGCGTATAGATTCACACTGAAAGTATTATCAGAACAGTACAGCTGACAGAGAAGAGATCACTTCTGATTCTTTACAACAAACACTATATGCTCTTTTTAGGTTTCAGTAACATTGTAATCCTGCTAGTAATCCCCAATGGTTAGAAATGTAATAGTAGTCTGATAAAAACAATGTTTTAAATGTAACTGTAAGGGAATACAGTATACATAATCCAGTTCAATGCAGTTCTCCCCAAGCCTGTGCAGTATACATGAACTCTATTTAATTTTACATTAGTAATATGTATATAAACATTGTAAATATTTCCTGTTTGTTCTCTGGTCCCCTATATTCCAAAGCTTCACATAGCTTATTGGGGTGTCCCATTTCCCATATGTCCATTACTGTATGTCTGTGCCAAACAGTGGCGGCGCCAGGGTATGGCTGGGGTAGGCTACAGCCATACCAAGAAATGGCTTAGCCCCACCTTAGCCCCACCATGAAAAATGATGTTAAAGTAAGCATGTTGAGAACACGGATTGCGAAAATATACGGGTCTTGTCCACAACACACAAACTGATCCTGCTGTAACAACAAGTGCACGTTACTGATGCAATATTATTGAGACCATTCGGGCTTATGCTAGAAGAGGGGTGCAAGGAATAGTCTAAGTAGTGGGGGAGTTTTATACACTAAAGGTGTGGAAATTCTCTGGCGTTATAATATCAGCACGGCCGCGATCAGATCAAAATGCCTCCGAATGCAATTTGAATCAGTCAGACCTACAGCCAATCAGAGCAACGAAACGTTGGGTCTGCGTCATGCATTACTGATGAGATCAGTCGGAACCGCCATTCAGTACCGCCATTGGATCTTCAACGTGTACTATCATACGTCACGTTCACAGTGATCCCTTTCTATTTACTACAAGACAAATGTGCCGTTTTATTTCATACAGTTCAATTTTGATTGAGACAGGGAAATAATCTAAACCTCACGCGTGGCGTTTCACTGTCAAGGGGGGCGATATAGCGTGTATGTAATTACATTGCAAATACTGACTTGAGCCCCACCACTGTATGGGTTAGCCCTACCATAGATTACCCAACAAAAATACTCTGGCGCCGCCACTGGTGCCACACATGTTTCCCTGTGGGTGTGTTTGGTATCATACATATACCTCAACAGGACAAAAAGAGAAACCTCATAAACATTCAAGTGAGTGGCTTTGAGTGTTTGGATTCATTTGGAGTGGGGGTAAGGAAGAGATAGACGTAACATATAAGTTATTTAACCCTTTAACATCCGTCCTCAGGCCTTTTCAATTCCCAGTTTGCACATCCACGATGCCTTTCCTCTGCCTCACTTCTTAATCCTGCCCGTAGGAGATGAGAGCAGAGGAGGCAATGAAGGGACCTGAGGAGAGAGGAATCAAGGAGCATGTCTCTGGCTCAAACAGCTGAGAAGTTATGACGCTTTGAACACAACGTGATATTTGGGATCGTATACGGCCCCATGGGTCTCAGAGGGTTAAATGGAGCGCGATTTCCGCCAAAGATTTTGGAAATTTGTCCATGCGCAAATCATTGTGGGGATTTTAAGACCGCGGAGGATACACATGTGCAGCCTCGAAATTTCCCGCAACGAAGGACGCAGGCCTCGGTAGAATTCCAAGGATCCTGGACATTGGAACAGTCCTTCGGCGGGACTCGATGACGTAGCATCCTTGAAATAGTGGCTCTGGAGGAGCCTTCCTCGACATTGAGAAACACCCACGGACTATTCGACCACAACCTTAACCTGAGCTCTCTCTCACTGACAACGTGCTACAGTGTTTTGTGTCCCTCATGCAACACGCTGTGTACAAAAACTTCCCCAAAACATTTATTAGCAAACTTTGCTAAATAAGACGGATATTGATACAGATTTTAACAGCTTGAAGTTTTACACTTTTTTTGTTTTTGTTTTTGTTAGACAACGGTAGATTTGATATTGTGTACAGTGTTGTATACAATTTGGCAGTAGAAGGCAGATTCACTCCCTCACAGAGTCTAGGGTGCAGAAATGGAACTGGGCCACAGTGAAGCCTTAAAATGAGTGATCAATGACACAATGCAGAATCACTTTAGCTACAACAATTATAGCATTTCCAGTGTTGGGCAAGTTACTTCCAAAATGTAATACATTACATATTACTTATTACTGTGTTTTTTAAGTAATAAGTTACATTACAATATTACTGTCTCTGAAATGTAATGAGTTACACTACTTTTATATTACTTTTGAGTTACTTTCACCAAAATAACCGCAAAAATAATGGCTAGGTATTTTAAATGCTAAAATGTAGTTTAGTGCAGCAACTGTGTAGGCCCTTAAGGCTACTAACAACTTTTATTACAAGGCTTAGTTGAATACTCGATTCTGATCGACGGAGCGCTGGACGTCAGATAAATGAACAGAAGAAGACATACAAGAAGTAAACACTAACAGGAACACGGTATGGGCTGTCACTAACCGATTTGCAGCCCTGCCTTATCTGCAGTGCGCATGTGCGAGATGGTCCGCCATATTGGACAACTACATACGGCAACTCTAATAGGACACTTGACACAGTGGCGTTTGGCAAAGCAGAAAAAGAACACTCAAAAAACCGAGAGAGATGAGTTATTGTTATTAAAACGTGACTTCATTATTATTTAACAACTCTTTTTATTGGGTTCTTTTATTTGGGGTTAAGTACATTGTCAGAATAAGTGAGAAATGGATTTAACTTCTGTTAGACAGCTATATGCCATACATTTTTGCATACATTCACAGTAAATATTTATTCAGTATGATAGCTGTCTAACAGAAGTTAAATCCATTTCTCACTTATTCTGACAATGTACTTAACCCCAAATAAAAGAACCCAATAAAAAGAGTTGTTAAATAATAGTGAAGTCAAGTTGTAATAACAATAACTCATCTCTCGCTTTTTTGAGTTTTCTTTGTGTGCTTTGCCAAACGCCACTGTGTCAAGTGTCCTAGTTGGGTTGCTGTACGGAGTTGTCCAATATGGCGGACCATCTCGCACATGCGCAGTACAGATAGGGCAGGGCTGCAAATTGGGTAGTGACATGGGCTCTGCAGTGTTTAAGGACTTGTTAGTGGATCAGAAACTGTGAACAGAGTTGGACAGTGCTGCCGTAAAGTTGTTGTTGTCGCAGTTCCAGCCGTTGGTGCGGCATGGAACGGAGGTTTTTTTTTTCTTAGCGGAAGAAATACGATCATTTTAAGTCAATAAAATCATTTCAATTAATATTGGGAGTCGATTCCTTAGTTTGTTTAGTATCTGGCCATGTAATAAGCGGGATAATGTGCAGCGACTTGGTCATTATGGGGAAAAGAACACCCTTCAGGCCAGGGCCGGCCCTGACCAATTTGCTGCCCTAGGCAAGATTTTAGCTAAACCTATAGTTGCACACTAAAACCATTATTTCAAAAAAAGAACTATTTCACATAAACCTCTGTTTTTTACTGGGGCTGGGGCAGTTCAGCTTGATTGGATTTTCCATAGTTTATGGGCGCTGTACGCAATATAGGCGTAGTTCTGTTAGTATAAGATAATAAGATGTACTTTGTTGATCCAAAATCGGGAAATTGTTTTGTTATGAAATTTAAATACAAATATTTTTCTTTTTTTTCTCCCCAATTTTCGGCGCCCCCGATGGGTTAATGCACCCTTAGCATTCGCCTATACTGCCTATGCCAAGGGCCGGCCCTGCCTAAGGCTCATCAAGAACAGCCTGACTGATTACGTAAACACCAGGTTTACTAATCTACCGGCACAATTTTTCTCTGGTGTCTGAATGTCTCGCGATGTTAGTGAATTCTTAAAAAACAAAACACCATTTCATTTCGGGTTAAAATGAGTTGTAACGGGTAGCATATTACCCAAATTTCATTAGTAATGCGTTACATTACTTCGTTACAGCAAAAAGTAATACATTACTGTAACTCCGTTACTTTTGCGTTACACCCAACACTGAGCAATTCTAACGAGCACATATGCAGTGCTGATTATTAAATATGCTTTGTTTTCATCTTCACAACACAGTGCCAGACAAACGTGAAATACGTTGCACATTTAATGTAAAGGAATGATAATTAGAGCTTTCTTTAATTTATTTTGCTGAAACACAACAAGCAGGAAAATGAAAGCATTCAGTGAGGTCACTAAGGTTAAGAAGACTACAGGACATTAACATCTTTTTATTGCCCTTGGCAATTTTTCTAATAACTTTATAGGTTTTTCTAATCCTTGTGACATGGTGTGTGTGTGTGTGTGTGTGTGTGTGTGTGTGTGTGTGTGTGTGTGTGTGTGTGTGTGTATGAATATGGGACACATTTTGATATTCTTTTTTTCATTGTTTCTTTTTTTGGTATGTCTTTCTACTATTAAATGGAGAAACCAGCTCGAGTGCGCTAGAATTTGAAATTACGCAGCCGAAAAAAATCTGCCCCTTCCTTCAGACTTCCTTACAGAGCCCCTCCTCCAACACACACGAACGCGCACATGACCAATGAGCAGGGACGGGCACAGACATTTGGAGGGGCTATTGCTCTAAACTGGAAAAAGGTACCCCCCCCCCCCCTATCATCTCTACCCCTTGTCTTGCAAGATATAATGTGATCTCTATTAACCGGAAGATGATCTCTCTGTTTTTCTGCCTCTCCCTTTCTTTTGCTGCTTGCATCTGCGAATCTGCTACTGCAAAAGCCATGTTCAATGGATTTATCTTGTATTTATTCCACCTGGTCCTGCCAATCATGTGCCATTCACTGCAAGCAGTGCTCCTTCGTTCTTACTTTCGCCTGCCTCCACCTGTTTACACCTCCAGACTTCCATGTAGATCTATTCTTGTACTTATCGTCATTCATTCAAATGCGACAGCTGAAGCAGTTCCATAGCATCATTCTGTGGAGAATGCTCCAACCAGGGGTTTTCATCATACCAGTGGCCCTGAAAAGACCGCCCATCTTGATTTTTTGGGAACTGGACCAAAGGACGACAGGGTCCAATTGAGTTTGAAAATTTGACGAAAGCCTCATTGTACTTGATATTGTTCGTCTGAACATGGGCTGGATCGGTGGGGTTTGGTAGCTGTAGCAAAAAAACTAATTCTGAAGGCGCTTTCACTTTTGTGGACTCTGATGTTACTAACTCATTCTCCATCTCTTCCCTCTCAATCTCCATATCCTCCCCTTCCATCTCTTTGTCCTTAGTTCCTGTCTCTTCATTCTCAATTCCTGTCTCTTCATTCTCAATTCCTGTCTCCTTGTCCTCACTTTCTGTCTCTTTGTCCTCACTTCCTATCTCTTTGTCCTCACTTCCTATCTCTTCATTCTCAATTCCTGTCTCTTTCTCCTCATTTTCAGATTCTGTCTCTATCCTTTCTTCATTCTCTGAGTCTGAACTGTTCTGGGCATCATTGTGTTTAGTCTCAGGCTCACCATCTATCAAATACAATTAAGAGAATGTTTTAGAGCTCTTTATAAGGCATTGTTGCTAAGTGTTCAAATAATGAAAGCATTATTACTGTTGTGATATCCTTTTCACACTATAAAGGAGTTCAAAGATGGAGCTGTCTCCAAAATAAACATTTTACATATATTCGTATTCTTAAACAGAATTATTAGAATCAGAATTAAGTAACATATACACTTAATTCTTTACTGCTATACAAACATACAAAGACAACTGAATACTAGTGCAGTCAGTTACATTTTAGATTGGAGAAGGTTATATAGTCATTCATGTGAAAATAAATATGTTGCCTACTTGTATAGAATATTTACAACCTGTTGTAAAGCCTTTGTGAACCAGTTATCAGGCCATCTTATCCATATTATACTACAGCTATTAGTAGTATTTTACAAGATCACCAAGCTCTCAAATGCGCTCTGAACTGGAGGCTTGGGGTTAGCCCCCAACAGAGAAATATTAACTTCACTCAGCACAGATAGAGGCTTTGCATTTATCACTGATTTAAATATTTGTTTTAATGAGTTATTAGTGTACTCCAACTTATGTACTTGCTTGACATAATCACAGTGCTTCACCTGCAGCTGCCCTGCTGGCACCTTTTATCCAGTCCTCTTAGCTGCCTCCTTCAGATCTCTCTCTCTCTGCTTCAGTCTCCTCTGTCTTGAAGGCATTCTTAAGCACAGAAATGTAACATTAGGCTATTCATAAAATAACCAAACGATTATTACATTAACTAATTTGAACAGTAATTCACATCATCATCTCATAACAAAATAAGCTAAGGCGACTACTTGCATTCAGTGACTTGATTTTTAAAATGAAAACAAGGGACATTTTTAGTTTTTTATCTCATTAAAATATGTAATGTTATAACTATTAAAGAAAAAATGGGGACAATTCTGTTTCAATGTAGTTTGACCATTGTAACTGCTGTGCAGACATACTGATAATAATATAGCCCCTCCAAATGTCTGTGCACGTCCCTGGGTCTTTAAGCACCGGCACCAATACAATATGTAAAACCTGTAATCACACAAATAGCGACATAGAACATAAATAATAAAAACGTAACTGGTTTAAAACACTTTTGTGGTCATACTGTGGAATGAGTTCACACTGAAACGAGATATTCATTCAAAATGTTGCGGGCAATTACATATAAGGAGAAGAAGGAGTAAAAGAAGTAGTAGAAGAAGAATGAGGCTGCTAATGCTAAATGCTAACGCTAAGGTTACAATAATTGTATTGCTGCGAACAAGCACCACGCCATTGAAACATCAACTTTGTTACAATTTTATTTCACCTTGCTATGTGTTTATAAAGCATATTTAAAAATGGGAACATTTCCGGGGACAGATTGAGCCGGGGATTGGCCACCAAAGCCAGGCAGGCATTTGGTATGATCACCATAGCCATATGAGGCCGGCCGCCGGAGGGCTTTCCTTTGCTTCCAGCTGTCAGATTGTAAACAAAGTCACGTGACTGGTGGCAGATGACAGCGCTGAACGCTGACAAGGTGTATTTTATTGCAGCGAGACGCTACAATACTAATTGTGGGCTTATCATGTTGATTTGGCCACAACAGAAAAAAAAGACTTTCGCTCTCTCCAGAGGGGCAGGTCAGCCAAAGAGGGAAAATGGGCCGATGCCCGGGCAACATTAGCCCGGACCTGTGCACGTCCCTGCCAATGAGGGCACGAGATAAGTTTGTGCACAGATGCAAGGCTGACAGGCAGGTAGGCCATCCAGTTATTTTAGCCGGGACGGCTAAAATAATTGGTCGTGCTTTTTGCAGCACCACGGCTTCCACAGATGACATTTTTGTATGTATTTTTTTGTCAAAGCATTTAATGTATTCATTGCTATCGGGATGTTAAGAGCATTCCATGGAATAAAAAGTGTTTCTGAAGTGAATTACCTACCCCACCTTTAATGAGCTGGACATCTGTTGTTAACATTTGGATTATTTTATTGTATTTATTCTCTTGTCTATTCCATGGAGTCATATGCATCATGTACACAGGCTGCATGGGTGCTATTGTCTTATGCTTTGTGCAATATTAAAACGTTATTATTCTTATTCTTATATTAAACAGGTTTATTTCACTCCATCATAGCATAGTCTATGAAATGATGTCCCTGCAGTGTTGTGTATTCTGTTGGTTTGAATGTCAGATGTTTCAGACAGCTTCACCATGCCTCCTCCTCATCCTCCTCATCCTCCTCATCCTCCTCATCCTCCATGTTTCTAGTCTTTTCATAAAGTTGGGAGCTATTGGTGATTTGAGGAGTGGCTCTTGAGACGATCCTCAGCGTGTTCCAGATGAAGGGTTATTGAGCGGCCCTCTGCCTTGAGCCACGGAGAGCTTGACCCCCCCATCCTGTCGATGATTAACCTCCGGGGATTGTCGACCAAATCGCCAGGTGCAATCGATGGCTTCACAACTGTCACACTGACCACTTCCTCTAATGACGACCAGCTAATTAGTTGCTTCTCACTGCAAGGGCATCAACTCTTCAATAATTTATTTAGCCTTTTTTATTCTTAGAGGTATAATGTCCTGTTGTCTGTGCATGTCTATCTGCCACCCTGCTATTGTCTCAGTCTCTTTATTACAGCAAACCGGACCACTAGATTCAATCTGAATTCAGCCAAGGGTTACAACTTCAGATCAATGCTCAAGTGTCTTCTATAAATGATAATTTACCTGCTAATGTCATACTTCACTCCCCTGCTTGAATGTAACCTGCACTGACAGACAACCACAACAAATCCATATAGTTTACACTCATACGAGACGCAAAATGAAGTATTTAATTTAGTTTCCTTATGACAAAAGAATCCTGTCTACTGTACCAGAACTCAACTCTAAACGTTCCACAATGCCCTGTTGGACTGCCGTAGGCTTCATCATTATTAACTCATCGTTGTTTTATAAACCACAAAGAACCACGTTTTTCATTTACATTGGACCTGATGATGATCAGGTCACAGCATAGACTGTAATTTGTATTTATTGTGTATTTTTGTATTTATTGTTTCATACTGTATGTATGAATTATGCATCAGGATTGCTATTGTAATGTTATTTGAACGTGCATTACAATAAAGGCGTTCAGGTCTTTTCTTAATAAACAAAATTTGATATTAGACTTTTTTTTTAATAAATCTATAAATGTATATGGACGTTGTATATATATATATATATATATATATATAAATGAATATATACATATGTAATTTGGATGGGCTCAAGCTCCTAAATGCTGCAGTAATACTCTTACACTGTGTGACAGTGATTGTTATCTGTCACTGCCCTCCAGTGGCGCTACACCTATCCTCAGGGTCTTATATAAAACCATAAACCTATTATGACATATTACATGATGAGTTTTTGACCTGAGTCTTTAACAGTATGTACAGCAACAAAAATATGAAATAAAAGACTTGTTCCCTTTACTTCACCAACCAGTGGGTCAACATTTCCAAATTGCTGTCAACCAGTTTCAACCAACAAAATATATTATAAATGAATTTGAAACTTTTAAATGTTTCACTTTGTGTATAGAATAATGTTTTTTTATCTATTAAAACGTTTTAGTTGACTTGTGTTTATCTAGCTCTGTGGCTTGATCTACATCACATGACCATCTTTGTTGTAATTTAATAAATGTGGCTGCCTCATCGCTCCATTTATATTATAACAATTATATATAAGTGTGAACATGCCATGTGATTGTTCTTCGTGCTACATAAAGTAGCCTCGAAATGCATTGTGAGTAATGCATGTTATAAATACTGACATGGCATGAGTCCCTGTTAAGACTTTATAAATTGTACAGGTATCTTTTTCTCACAAATATTTATTTTTGGGGTAAACTATGAGTCATGGATGACACATGTATTCATTCTTTATTGAAGATCAAACTGCAGCAGCCTGTGGAATACGATTTTGATGATGTTGAGTGCCTTTTTTATACATGCAGTAAATATACTGCAATAAACTAGAGGCTTTTAAAAGAAATGTATACGATAACAGAAAATAGAATAGGGCTTCATGTCTGACAGCAGAAACAGAGGCAAGTTCATCATGTGCTCCATAAGATTAAAATACTCTGCTCAAGCAGTCGAAGGTTCACATCCCGTTTATATTTTTTGAGACACCCTCCTATTATTGTGTTGTAGCCAATTTGCATTTTTTTTTATAATTTTGCCTTATGGTGGCGACAAATGAATGTTCAAAGAGTAACCAAGAAGAGGTTCATCATTTATTGCCATAGACATAGAGCATGGAATATTCTATTAGGCATATTATTCTATTAGGCGCCGCCTGCTGGTGGAGAGATGGCAGTGACTCAGCTGGAGACCAGACAGCTGATCAGAGTCACACAATAAAAGCATGGGTTGGGAGGGTGACTTTAAAATGTACTCTGTTATAATTATTAGTTAACTGTAAAAAAGATATAACCATATCAAAATATAAAAGTAATGTTACCTGATTACTTTCTGGTAACTTTGGATTACTTAAATATGAAATGCAATACAAATAAATACAGGAGAAAATAAATCAAGATGTTTTTTACTTAAGTGTAATGTAAGACAACAGACAAATGTAACCTTACAAAAGAAGAAACCAAGAAATTTAGGGTCAAAAATGCTTTTTGGGTTTTCCCTTTCCTGTAGTGAGTTCTATAGGTTTTTGTAAATGGTCTGCAAAGACTAAAATCCCTGTGTTCCCTCCAGAGGGAGTTTCTCTCCTACACACTGCCTGAAACGCCTCCATTGGACTCCCTTGCTTACTTCCTTAACATAGTGACATCAGGGGGCGGGACATCTCTAATACCAGATACATCAGAGGGTTATGTTGGAAGCTGGGGTGAGATGATCTTAAAAACCTTTGTATTTCATTAAATGTTACTCAGATTGTAGACAGTCCTACTCGCCCTAATATTAAGTCCCCTAGTAAATCCTCCTTAATTGATCTCATTTGAACTAATGTTCCCCATAAATACTCATCTGTGGAAGTATTTGCAAATGATGTGAGTGACCACTGTGCTGTAGCCACAATCAGGGACACAAAGGACCAAAAGGGTAAACCTCGCATTATCATTAAGAGAGACACAACACGTTTTGTGGAGCAGGGTTTTGTTCATGATCTGTTTGGTTTTGATTGGGGAAAAATCGATCTGTGTGATGATGTTGAAACTGCATGGTCTTATTTTTATCTTGGTTTTATGGAAATTATTGATAGACATGCACCCCTGCGTACATTTAGAGTGAAGGGACGAGACAATCCTTGGTTTTCTGCTGAATTGCCTATTCTCCTTCATGAGAGAAACAAGGCCTGGGCAAAGGCTATAGGCAATCAGGCTCAGAGGTAGAATGGCTTCGTTTTAGGCAGCTAAGAAATAGCTTCACATCTCAAATCAAAAGTGCTAAGTCTAAGTATTATCTGTCAGTTACCACAAAAAACCTGAATAATCCTGGAACATTTTGGAAAACCATTAAATCGATATCCACCGGTGAAATCCGTAATGAGCTACCTCCGTGCCTTACCACAGCATCTGGCACTATATCGGACAGGGCTACTATGTTAAATGTTGTGTCCTGTGGCTCTCTGTTTGATTCTGTTTCTAATTCTGCTTCTGTGAACACCACAGTCTGTGACTCTGAACAACCTGGTTTGGAAAAGCCCTTCAGTTGTTCTCCTTTTACTATTGATGTTGTTCGTGAAGCCTTAACCAAGTTAGATCCTAAGAAACCGGCTGGTCCAGACAACGTAGAACCTTTCTTTTTAAAGATAGCTGCAGATTTTATTGCACCACCTCTTACTTCTCTTTATGACCTCTCCCTCAGCACGAAGACAATTCCAAAAGTATGGAAGTCAGCTTATGTCCTTATAACATTGCTAACGTTAGCGCTCGATTTCGAGGATGATGTGTGACTTCGTCAGTTTAGCTGTTACATTTCCTTGTTACATCTCCTTGTTCTCTCTTGTCCTTTCTCTTTTGAGCACCGCTCTTGTGCATTGGTTTGCTGTACATTATAAATGTACAGCAAAGCGTTGCACCGGCTGCACCGTCGATAGTTACGCCACTACTGCCGTGATGTATTGTGTAGGTCCCTCCATTAAGGAGGCTGTTGTTAAATTACAGGCTGTTTTTAATATTATTCAGACTCAGCTCTCTGAACTAAAGCTTCTTTTAAATGTTGATTGAACTCTCTCCCCTCCCTCCCTCCCTCTCTCCCCCTCTCTGACATCTCTCCCCTGAACTCTCCACCCTGCCTCCCACCTTTCCCCCCTGCCCCAAATGGTCCTGGACTTTAGCCCCCCACACACACACACACACACACACACACACACACACACACACACACACACACACACACACACAACCTTCCCTCATCCAGCACCAGTCACTTTTCTGCCCATCTCCGCTGCTACTGCACTGAAACTGTACTTTGAACATTTTAAATATACTATTAACATTTTAAATGCATACCCCGTTTATTTAGGCCCTTTTTGTTTTGTTTTATGTCACACTGTGGGACTGCGGGAAACGATATCTCGAGATTTCTGGATGTATAACGCATGTAGTAATTTTGACAATAAAGCTGACTTGAACTTGAACTAAGGTAATGCTATTTTCAAAAGCCAAAAAGACACCAGAGACCGCTTTGGATATTGTTACTGCGCAAGGAAAAATACTTGAAATGGTTGCCTGTTATAAATACCTTGGTATCTGGCTTGATGATTGTCTCTCTTTTAAACTTCAGGTCATAATCTGCTTAAAAATCTGAGGGTTAGGCTAGGTTTCTTTTTCAGAAACAAGTCCTGTTTCTTGCTTGAGGCCAGGAAAAGGCTCTGTGACCTTTTGACCTGTGCTGGACTATGGGGATCTGATCTATATGAATGCACCTGCCCATTACCTGATCAAGTTAGATGCCGCCTATCACAGTGCGCTGAGATTTGTTACTAACTGTAAAGCACTTACTCATCACTGTACCCTGTATGCCAGGGCAGGTCTGCCTTCACTTACTGTTTGGAGGCTCAGTCATTGGTACATGTTCATATATAAAGCCATGTTGGGTAAACTACCATCTTATATCTGCTCTCTGATCACACAGAGTTGCAGGTAGCTATTGCCTGATATCACATGATGTGGTCTTGTTACATGTGCCAAGTGCAAGGACTGACTTAGGTACGAAAGCTTTATGAGCACAGCTCCTCTTGCTTGGAAACAGTCTTCAAAAAGAATTGAAACTGAGCAATTTGGTTCCACTACATGTTTTTAAAGCTCGGATAGGTGAAATGCTCTTTGATACTGTTGGTACTTGTAAATGTCGATAGGTATGTAAATGTAGCCCTGTAAATATGATGTATGATGTCCTTTATTGTTTTATGTTGTTTTATGTTTCATGTGTAACCTACTTGCTGCAGGTCTCCCTTGAAAAAGAGATCAATGATCTCAATGGGACCTACCTGGTTAAATAAAGGTTTGAAATTAAAATGAACCTGAGCAATGCAGTTAATGGCAATTACCTTAAGTCATTAAGAAGCCAACAAGAAAAAGCCTGAGTCCAGACATCAAAATCCGCTACTTTTACTCGGGTTAGAGGACTAAACAGGAAGCATGGTACAACAAGATCTCACAGACAGAAGACTCAGCGCTGCAGAGAGGTGTAGCATGTATCTGTGAAGGTCTGCGAGAAATGTAAGATGCTCATGAGCCACCATCGAGGGAAGGTTTCCAGCACCTAACTGAATACATGACAGGATTTCAAAAACCTTTACCATTATCTGGAAGCGCTTAGATTTTGACTGAAGACTAAAGCTGGACTCAAATCCTTTGTCACAGTGGAACTAACATTAACAAATCTGACAAAGAAATAACCTAACAAGCAACATCAACACAGTTGTATGGCCGAAGCCCATTTGTAAATTCAATCAGTTGATACTTTAAACAAATATATACAGGACAGAGTTAATGAACAAACAATAAAGCATTGGTGGATACACAAATAAAGCATTGTAAAAAGAGTATTTTTCTTAATGTTTTCAGTGTTGTTGTGTGGTAAGTGTGCATTGTTTCATGGCAGTGATCAAGGCTCATTGCCACTAGCAACCAAAGAGTGTAATTACATGGTTCCACATTTTGTAATCCATACAGATTTCAATGTTTTGCCCAATTAGTCTAAGCCAGGGGTGCCCACACTTTTTCAGCTTGGGAGCTACTTTTAAAATGACCAAGCCCAAATGATCTACCTACAGGGCCGTCCCTGCCCAATCTGTGTCGTGAGCGGTTGGGGGGGGGGGGGGGAAGGGGGGTGCTAGTGGACTACACGGCGGATAAACTGTGGCGCGTTTACACTAATTGCGCCGCATAAGCGGATAATAGTGCGCCGCATTTGCGCTTCAGATGAGGAGGTGAGGCCCCCTCATAACTGCATGAACCCGTATGGCACAATACAACTCAGACTGGCTTACCTGTACTTCAATCAAGTGGCAAATGCCATAGTAAGGATGGATGATAGGCTCACTTAAAAAAAAAAAAAAAATGTTTTTTTTTTTCCTTATTTTTTTTAAAATGCCATGCGATCTACCCACACTACCCTTGCGATCGACCGGTCGATCGCGATCGACGTATTGGGCACCCCTGGTCTAGCCATCTCACCCTGAGCTACGGTGGCCGAAAGGTTAAAACGCGTTCCAACGGCCCAAAACATTTCCATCAGGAGAAATGCGCTTTAAAAAAAGTTTCAAATATAAAAACACAAATGTGCCAAAACACATGCAAATATAGAAACATCTTTAACGACTTGACAACACGTGCAAATCTTTTCGAAAACATTTACCAAACATATGCAACGTTAAGTGAAAGCACTGCACAAACAAATGTTGCAAATAAAAAACTAAAATGTAAGTTTTATCAGCTGATTTTTAACAATGTGATTGCATGACTCCTTCTGATATTATTGCACATCTGCTGTAAGCTAGCTAGCTAAAGTAGCTAATCGAGTCATTACAAATATACTGACAATCACGTCTTACAGGTATGGCAAAGACTAACTGCTACAGTGACAGTTGGCCAACTTTATAATCCTGAACGTCGCCTAGCGCTCCGGTCCCACTGCGGTCCAACTGCGCCCCTGGTGTCCGTTGTGTTTTGGCCTTCTTGCAGCTTTTTTATATTTGCAGCGTTTCGTTCATGCAGCACTTTTAGTAAACCCGGCTCATGTTTCCTCAAGGTGGTGAATGTTTTTCTAAATGCTGCACATGTGTTGTCAAGTTGTTGATGATGTTTCTTTATTTGCATGTAAAATGAAATACATTTGTGTTTTTTTATTTGCATCATTTTTTTATTTTCAAACTGCAGCGTGTTTCCCCTCCTGTTTGGGCCATAGTAACACGTTTGGCTCTGTCGGCCCCGTACTGAGCAGAAGGTCAATTCAAGTTTTTTGACATCGTGAATAGAACCCCTGTGTACCTGATAGGACCTATGGTTATGAAGTAGCACATAATTAGTGCTTTGTAACTGAAATACATTTTTTCATTCATCTACAGCATAGTTAACAAATATTTGTATGACCGGCTTTAACACAGTGGCTGTGTATCTGATTGTCACAGGGACGATGATGTAATCCAATTCAAAATATAAACATTTGAAAACGAATGCACCAACATTAAAATGGCAGACTGAGGTGAAGAAAGACAGACACACTGCTCTAGAGGTACTGGCTGCAACACACTGTAAGCATCGCTCTACAACTTTGTAAATTGTCGGTGGATTAGTCACACTTCTGAAACCCACAAACTTTTATAAAGAAAGACTTCTCGCTTTCTCATTTCTCGATCTCATTAAAATACTCAGAGAAGCCTGAGTACGGAGCGAAGTCCCCGGGATCTGAAGAGGAGGACACAGATATTACTGTTACACTCAGGAAACAATGCAGACAGTATTACTTTAGCCCTAACACATTTCAAATACCCATCCCCTGTGGAATAATACTTCTGTTACTCACCTTCACATGGTCCTCTTTTAAAGGAGATGTCATCAATAGCAATATCACTTCGTAGTGATGGGCCTCGGATGGCTTCAAATATTATCTGAAAGAGACACAAACGATGTGACTATATATGATGTACATATGTCTAATATGGATCAATTATATCCAGTTTACAAATTGTATTGTTTTATATATATATATATATATAATAATTGTATTTACAGATTACAGAAACATATATTAATCTCTAATTCTAATATTGACTTTTTGAGTTCAGTTAACCAAATTATACAATAAAAAACATCATTTTTTGGATATTCTTTAAAACTGTTGATGGTTACGTTTCATTGTTTTGTGATCTGTATATGCACTTGATGACATTTGTTTTCTTTCTCTTCTCATTTTCTGGAACAGTTATATTATTTGCAGTAAGTGCAGTCCTAATACCAGACACACCCTTTCTGTAGTTTCTAATTTGACTATACAAAATAAAAAACGTTTAATGCACTAGTACTTAAAACGGGTTGGAACAGACCTGCATGTTTCTTGCTGTTCAGAGTTAGTTTTTTCATGGTTTTATTGCTTTATTGTATGTTGCTTTGGATAAAAGTATCAACTTAAAGTAATATAATGTACTTGTTGTGCCATGCAGCATGCATTAGTTAGATTCATTTAGTGAGCTGAGAGACGAGGGAGCTCTACTCTGTTCTGTATTTATTTATTTTTGGCGTTTTCTCCCTCTCCTTGGCATTAGCCAGTGGGACGTACCTGGTGTCGGACGTCACACTGGTAGTCCACCATCGCCCTCATCCAGCTGACGCTCTGCTCCCCCCGGCGTCTCCACAGCAACGCGTCCTGCTCTCTGTCGCTGCGGCGCAGGAACATGCTCAGTATGCCGGAGCCAGACCCGTGCATGTGGTAGAAGAGGATCAAACACTGAGGGGACGAGGACCCCCGCAGGTCAGAGGTCAGCAGTCGAGCTTTGTGACCCGGATGCATCAGTGACGCCTCGATGTACATGAAGTAACCTGGGTGAGGCATAATGAAACATTTATGGGATGTTTTCTCAGTGGAGACGTGTTATTTCAGCTGTAAAAATACAATACACAAAGAATACTGTGTAAATTAGAAAAAACTGGTATTATCATCCAAAAGCCAAAACTGTAGAAATAATGTGAATACATGATGTCGACGTCTCATCTGAGATGAACATCTTTAGGAGTGGAATGATACATTAATCCTTTCACATCACCCATGACCTCTGAATGAATGAACAAAGCAATGGAAGAGGAAATGACTCACCCACCCCAGTGGTGTGGTCTCCTCTGGGTCCTGTATAAGAGGTGGGGGTGTGTCCTCGCACTCGCAGCCAGTCGGCTTTGTCTCCTTTCTTATCCTGTATGTAGCCACAGACTCCACTCTCAAAGTCACACTGGCCCGGGAGGGAGCCTGCGAAGCAAACACACACCGTCAATGCAGAAGGTGTGCATCAGTGCAGTGTGTGCTACAGTTTACTAAAACTCCAGGATCATTCTGGGATGGGAGCTAAGCTAACTAGTTAAGATTCAAGGCTGTTCCACTACCCAGCCTGCTCCTGGCTGCACTGAAAAAACTGAAACGTTGACTTTAATTAAATGTATTATGTCAACAAATTTCACATAACTGTATTAGGTTAGTTGAAAGCAATAATATTAAGTTTAAATAAAAAATATTAGCTTCAACTTAATATTAAAGTCAACTTTTCAGTTATTTCAGTGTGATCTACAGTACCTGGTTGACTCAGGCCAACCCAGCAATGTCTGTTTCATCAACGGCCCCTAACCTGAAAGAGAGACAAAGCAGCACCAGGGACCCTGGCCTAGTAAATATATATACATTTGTAAATTGAACTGGGTCTCAAATAATGTGTAGCGTGACAACCGGCCATGAATAAAGATAAATAATCAAATATTGAAATAAATACAATATAACACAATAAGCTTTGAAGAATATGGTGTCCCTGTATACTGTTAGTAGTGTTTGTACCTGCTGTCATCTGACAGTCCCCCAAGCTGACAGTGATGTCATCGATGGCTGCCAAGCCACACTCCCAGAAGTTCTTACATATGCTGACAAACACCACCTGGGAAACAGAAAGGACTGAATACTGACTGCTATCATCCATCCATCCATCCATCCATCCATCCATCCATCCATCCATCCATCCATCCATCCATCCATCCATCCATCCATCCATCCATCCATCCATCCATCCATCCATCCATCCATCCATCCATCCATCCATCCATCCATCCATTCGTCTGTATGTCTGTATGCCATTCATCATTCGTCTGACTTTCAATAATCCATCCATCCGTCTGTCCATCCAACATCGAACCACATTTCCATCATCTAACCATTGGTCTGTCCATCATCCATCCATCTAACCGTTCGTATGTCTCTAGGCCTGGTCATCATCCATCCATCCCTTCATCAATAAGACGTTTGTAAATCATCCATCCATCAACCTGTGTTTCCATTCTTCCATTCCATCCTTCCCAATCAAAAGCATTAACGTCCACATAAATCACCCATCATAGTGACCCATGTTTTATACCTTGGAAAGCATTGGTTTCATGTAAGTGATCTCCACCTCAGTCCATACATCCCTGGATGTGTGAGTCAGGCTCCAGACCTTCTCCTGGGCCACATTGTTCTCATCATAAATATAAAGGGCCAGAGCGTTGTCTACTTTCCTAAATCCATGAAGCAGGTAGTAGAACCTCAGGCAGTACTTGTGGTTCCCTGGTAAAAGGGGACCATGAAGTCGACCCACATAACCCGGCCTCGAAGAGAAATGAGTGTTAACCCGGAGGAAACAGCCTAGAGAAAATGAGACATAGAACACAATATAAAACAAAGATGATGGTTTTAGTTCATCAACCATATGTTAAACTACAATGGTATGCAGTGTAAAATACAATACAGCGTCCAGAATGACGATCGTCTTACCAATGTGTAAATATGAAAGGAACACAGAACAATTTCAAAAACTTACACCGTCATTCTAAACTGTGACATTTTTTTACTATTTCTATGATTGTCTTTCCAACAAATACTAACTCCACTCACTAAAATATACATTAATATACTGCTTAGCTAAATACTTGATTCTGATTGGTCAGTTTGGACATTCCAGTGGTAGTTAATTTGCCAGATTGCTGATGAAGAGAACAGACTGTTGCTGAAGAGGATATAGGGACTATGTGCATTCATATCATTCCCTCACTAAAATACCATGAAATACTTCTTGAATAAGTATTTATATATTTGTGGTGAGCACGAAACTTCTGATTCATGATTACTAAACTGTCCCCAGTAAAGTCAAGAAAAAGAGAACAGGAGAAAGGAAAGTGAAGCGGTTATAAGACAGAGCGCTGGACGTCAGAGAAATCAACAGAAGAAAACAGACAGGAAGTAAACACTAAAGGGAACACGGTATGGGCTCTGGCAGTGTTTTAAGACTGGTTAATGGAAAATAAAATATAAACAGACTTAGACAGTAACAGAAAACCTCGATCGGTGCTGCAGTCATTTTAAGTTTTGTTGCTGTCGCTGCAGTTCCAGCAGTTGGTACAAACGACCTTTAATATTGTGTGATTGCACGCTGTAGCAACTTAGTGTGTGGTCGGAGAAATATATTTCTTATATAACCATGAGTGTCATTTATGGTAGGAGGAGTTAGAAATGTCCCATTGTTTTCTGATAAGTTAAAATGTCCTCACCGCTGTATTCAATATCTATACATTATCTAGATGCTATACTTTTTGCTCTTGGTATGAATTTTTAATATTTATTTCAATGTTTTAAAATGTTGTTTTTCAGAACCATATAGTGCTGAGTGTATGTATGGTAAAAATGGCAACTCAAAAACAAAAAAATCCACCACATTATTTTCAGAAAGTTTACTGTAGGCCTTATATTTTTGGAAAAAGATATGATAATGACAATGTACATTTTCATGTGCAGAATAAATCTAAATACGTTCATCTTGTCAAACAGCAGACATCCGTGAATTGTGTGTGTGTGTGTGTGTGTGTGTGTGTGTGGTGTGTGTGTGTGTGTGTGTGTGAGACTCACCTACTCCTGTGGTGTGGTCTCCTATCCTGTAGGCGTTAGGCTTCACTGACACTCGGCTCCACTCCTTACTGTCTGTTTTCTCCTGATGGTACAGACACAGCCCGTCCTCAAAGTCACAGTTGGCTATAGAGGGGTCAAAGTTCGGCTCTGGAATAAAAAACACAGCATCACAGTGAGCCCCCCCTCAGATATGAGCAGTGTGCATCGTTCAACTAAAGGGGGAACTGGGGGAGGGGGTTAGGATGCTGGAATAAAAGACTAGCAGCTTAAAGTCTCTGCGTGAGAACCATTGCTGGTTGTAAAGTTATTATTTGCAGGAAACATCACTGCTGGATTTGAATGATAAGTGACTAATTACCCATGAGTGACTCAGCCCATTGCTCCTCTTATAATCAACCACCCTCAAATAAATGTAATCATTAACTATCATTTATTAGACTGCATATTGAAGCCTACCATGTAAAAAAGTACTTTTCTTGTTTCATGAATAAATGATCACTTTTTAAAACAAGCACATTGTTTTGACTTTATTTGAATAAAACTGTTGTTTAATTTACAACGGCAGGTAATACGTTTATAATATATGGTAAACATTTAATGTGGGAAATCCTGAGTGAAAAGAACGATATACATTTCATATGAATTTTAAATTTGTAAAATTGTTACAGAAGATAAGTTTGAGGCAAAATGCCTTGCCGGACTTTACCAGCCATAATTCTCTGGGAGTGGAAGATTAGTTAAAGGGGCCCTAATATGCTAATTTTCAGGTTCATATTTGTATTTTGTGCCTCTACTGTGACATGTTGCAATGTTTCAATGTTCAAAAAGCTGCTTAGAGGGTGAAAAGTGTTGCAGTATTAGAAAAATAAAGAGCTTTTTGAAAATTAAAGTATGGAAACATGTTACAGTAGAGACACTACATACTGAAAATGAGCAGAAAAGCCCCCTTTAACATTGCAGCCTTTCAGTGCGATACAGAACAGTCTGTGATTGTTGTTAACCACCCCGCCCTATAATCACCTGTGTCAGTGTGGCAGAATTCAGGAGAAAAGGAGATGTCATCTATTGCCACGTATCCGCCTCTGGCACTGTTAAAAGCCACCTCAAATACCACCTGGTAACACACACAGACATAACCAGCAACTGTTAACAGATGTGTGATGAGTAATGTGTGACTTCAACTCTAAGTCGTCATTTTTCCTGTCTGAGTCTGAGAGAACATGCTCTGAGAAACGTTGTGAAAATGTAGTGATAGATAAGACAGCTGTAGAGGCCACACAGTGACCTCAGTGTAGTATAAATTCAGGAACATGAGTGAGTGAGTGGAGTGCTGCTTGATGGAAAAGGTCTGTACGACTCTTGGCTGGATCGGAAAGAGGAGCTGACCCAGTTAGTAAAGTTATGCAAGCTTCTTTCCACAGCGACAGCAGCCTGTGGGAGGGTTTCTGGCTGAAAGCACAAGCAAAGGAAACCATAAAAGTGCAGTGGAAAGGAGGAGTGAGTGTGTGTGTGTGTGTGTGTGTGTGTCCACTCAGATGCACACAACAAAGGTATGAGACAGAGAAGTACCAAATGAGTTTTATTTTCGATGATATATAAGGAGAAATATGATCTTTCTAAGACAACAAAGAAATGTATTAAAGGGGAATAAGAGACTGACAGTAATGTTTGCTAGTACAGCAGCATGTCTGACACAAACACTAGACTAAAAACATGGAAAGAGTTTAAATAGGATAATTACAAAGGAAACAAGTCAGCAGAAACACCTTTCCCATATAATTACCTCTAAAAAAAATTAACAGGAGAAGAAGCCTCAGTGTCGACCTTTAAACTGAACCCTTCCAATTATTCAATTTAAATATATCAGTTTTCCTAGCATGATATTTCTTAGCTTCACGTGAAACTCTGTGGATAACACATATTATGTATGCCTTCATAGCAGTCCACTCGTTTTCAGTGCTCCTATTCTGAGGCTGGGGAGTAGAATCCGAGCAGGCCCTGTTCCAAGCCTCCTTTGTGTAGGCGGCTGCTGGGAGTTGTGGTCAAAAGGTCTTCAGAGCCTGTCATGGAGGAAAACTCAGAACACGCTGTTGGACTTGGGTGAAAAAGGATGCCGGCAAACTGTAAGTATTTTGGGCTTGGTTGGCCCAGGACTCTCTAAAGCAGCAGACAAGTACCGGGCTGCGGATTCGATCCTCACTGAAGCAGAAACCTGAGTTTGGGAGGAGGTCTGTGAGGCTACAGAGAAGGGCTTTTGGTGAACTTGTAGAAAAACATGGACCCCTGAAGCAAAGTGTTGTGTTTGGCACCTTGCAGCACAAACAGCTTGTAATTATACAGGTTTCATCTTACAGAACTACATTATGTTTTCTTTTTTTAACCAAAGTTATCACACTGAAGGCACAGAGCATCAGACAGGACTAAAAGCCTGTTGGTGTGTTCTGCAGCTGCTGCTGCCAGACACACTGCTGAACAGTCAAAAGGTCGACACAGACACGCAGTGAGGCCAAGGATGAGCTTTTCTCCACAGGCCAGAAGGATCATTGATATGCAGGCTTCCAAGCCTCAGGACAATGGTCTCTGCTGACGACTGCAAAACAGATCAGAACCTATGTGGCAGAGGCAAGCCTCCAGGAAGAGAGCCTGCTGTTGAAGCAAAATGTCATAGTGTCCAAACAGAGATACTACAACTCTGTGTCAGTCAGTGAAGTGATTTAGGCCGAAAAATACTTTTTCCCATTGACTTTCATTGGGAAAGAGATGTCTAATAAGCAGCAGATATATATTTTTTAATGTAATTCAACTTGCCAGTTCAAACACTTGAAAAGCCCTTATATAAATGTTAGGGCATAAAAGTTGTAAAATGCACCGAGACCGGCTGTAACGGAGCTGATCGAAGTGTGCATGCTCTATGGGCGCCATGAATGGAAGATCACCTGAGGATCCAAGGAAGATCCGAGTATTTCTGTACTCAAGAGGCAGGTCATTTTGGCTTCATGCGCCACTGAGCAACCTTCATAGGAATGAACGGGGTCCCGCCTCGAACGCTGTATCCAGTTCTCTTCATACATCCATTTATGAGCAGATATTTATGGGAGGAGGATGAGATCCCGTCTTTAAGTGCCTAGTTTCTATTGACAACAACACTGTATTCTACATGTCCCATGATGCAACTCGATAATATTTTTTATCAGACCCAACCTCCTGGCTCATTCCTTCCAAAACCATTGGTTGCTTTGTGACAGTTTGTTGTGTATATGTTGATAAAAATGTTCTGATCTATAAGACACGGTTTTAAGTATAATATATGGTTTGAAGTCTGTGAATGTGATTCCTTCGGGATTTATGAATGAAACTGGTAGACTAGTAAATAAATTGACTCAGACGATGTAATACAAGTTGGATGGATTTAGAGTAGAGACAATTAAGGAAATAAAAACATAGGGGATGCTTATCTTATCTTTAAAGGCATCAGGCAAACACATAATATCATCTTGCACATTGTAGTGAGGTCTTCTTAGCATTCAAAGAAGACCCACATATCATCATATGGAGCTGAACTTCTCTTGATCATTGTAGCTCCAGTACTGACCTCAAGGGGGTGGGGGGCCTTGATATCCACACTGACCAGAGTCCAGCCAGCTGTAGCAAACACCTCGGGCCTCCACATGTCCTCGTAGTGTCCCAGCTGGTCTCTGGTGAACACTGAGAAGATGTTCCCCCTCTCCTGGTCTCTGTTGTAGTAGAAGGACAGGCAGCCGGCCAGGGGCACCGTGGTCATGGGGGAGCTCAGCTTGGCTACTTCCTGGAAGTGCTTGGCATACACAGAGTCCACATACATGTAGTGTCCTGGAGCAGGGGAGAGAGAGATGAGCTGAGGGGACAGAGTTATGGGAGGTTCATTTACAGGACGTGTGTGTTGTCACGCTTTGTGTGTTGTTACGCTGTGTGTGTTGTTACGCTTTGTGTGTTGTTACGCTGTGTGTGTTGTTACGCTGTGTGTGTTGTAACGCTGACTCATGTATACAGGTATTCATACTCATAGAATGCAATGAGCATGTGAGGTGGTGCAGGAATGAGTCTGAACCCTGGAAATGAATTAACATTTTACTGCTACCTCTACTTGAAGTGGATAGATTATGGATGAGTTTTTGGTCTGAAATAAACACACATTTCCAAGATGTTCATGTTCTGTTCTACGGCATAAAATAACCCACTGGAATGTCTTAAGCTTTTTTGTGTCTTAAAAAATTGCGATTGCGCACTAAATGAGGCTATTAAAGTCATCAAACCGAACATTAGCCGCCGTTTTGCGAAAGCACGTGACCACAATGTAGTTCCTTTGTAGCGTAACATTAGCTTTTCACTTCTGGCGATTTGCATAGTTAATATGTGGAGATTATCGTGCTGAACAAAAGGTGTAAGTATCATAAACATGTGTTGCCATAGAGCTTATTTTCTGCGACATTGAAAAATCCAACAGAAAAATTACATTGCTTGTAGTCGAGGGTCAGCCTACAAAAATACGTAATCACTGCATCACTCTATTCTAATCACTCTATAACTATGACCATGTTGTCGCCTTTAAACATATAATGCAGAGTCGGTTAACCTGGAATTTTTCATCCATACCAAATCAAAAAGCAGTTCATTTCATTGGCTAGCACAGCTCCCTGATTACAGATGCTGCCTTCACAACCATAAATCCATGTAAACAGAATGTCAAACTACAGAGCATTGATATGCGCAGGATCCAGATTGTTTTAAATAGGTACACCATGAACTGTTAAAGGTGGAAATATAAGAGAGGATGTTGAACAGGAAAGTGATCTGTATAAAGAATCTGAGGCAGCTGGGGATAGTGAGAATTTCCATAAAAACTAGAGGACTCAAGGATTCAAAGGCTTTATTTGGAATATGCACAATAGCTACAGCCTAGTTTTGGCAATGAATCTGACGGAAAGGAAATCTAAAACCTCATGCTCCCACAACAATGCAACATATTATATACCTAACATAAAAGTAAAATAAACAAATTGTGGAATAATGTAGTGCGCAGACAAAATGATTTAAGTAGGTTGACTTAAGTCTAAGACAGTGAGTTGCCGGTGAATCTCCTTTGGAATTGAAGGCCTGCAGGTGCAGAAAGCAGTGAGTGGGCCAGCAGTCACACCTCAGTACAGTCCAGAATACTGCAGTAATAAGCAGTTGGGAGCCGCAGACGCAAACAGCTGACCACAGTAGTGACAAAAGGAGGCTGTATGTTAAGCCATACTTTGGCAGAATGTGTTTGGAGAGTTTGAAACGTACAGATCATAGAAATGGACAGAAGTGGAATGTGTGGAAGTAATGGTTTGAAAAGATTCCTATGGATAGATTGGAATTGGATAGATGGATGGATTAAACTGCAGTATGTCCTCATGTGTTGCATTGCTGGTGAATAAGCTACTGCCTGAATATAATGAAAGGCAGGTTTTCCTATCAATAAAATCTCTGAGCAGAGGACACATTTGTCAAACGAAATATCTTGGTTTGTTTTTTCTTAAGGTGATATTGTTCCGTTGTTTTACATAGTACACTTAAGTAAAACAAATCTTATAGATATGTATTTTGTCCTTTAATGAATTGCATTGTATTTGATATTGAGGTAATCCAAAATAAATGGAAAGTAATCAGGTACATACATTTTTTACAGATAACTAGTAATACATTTTTAAAGTAACCCTCCCTGTGTATGTATTTATGCAGGCCTGGCACGATAATGACTTCATGGACTTACTGTATTGGAAGATATAGGGCCATGATCTTGATCTTTTTTAAATGATCACCTTTTTTTTTTACACTCCAATTCTTATGTCTGAATATTCTTAGGATTTAAACGTTTATCGCTTTTGACTTATTGTGTGTGTGTGTGTGTGTGTGTGTGTGTGTGTGTGTGTGTGTGTGTGTGTGTGTGTGTGTACCTCTCTGGTGATGGGTGCTGTGATTGACAGGCACGCTCCCCCCGACGTACCAGTTGACATTTGGGTTCCAGCTGTTGCTATATCCACACAGGTGGTGCTCCTCAAAATTACACTCTGAACAGTACAGACAACCATTACTCCTTGCAGATACATAAATACAGTTTCATATCAGACTCAACAACAAAGGTAAAAACATCAATGCTTAGAACACACTGACCTATACAGTAACCAGTGACAATGTGAATTTCAAAGATGGCCACGCTGTTCCCTGAGCCACGTTCAGGTCGACCTTCCAGCAGAACCTGTGGCAGGAAAAAGAGAATTCCAAACATAATATTCTGTCACCATAGGTTAAATGATATCATTATAAATAAGATCAGCATTGAATGACAACAAATCAAGTCCCATCACATAAGAACCATAGCAAATCATGTCACTGAAGTACTCGAAGAATTGCCGAATGAATGAATTGTGAAGAAGGTTGGATTTACCTTTGTACTTCACAATATGTGTATTTAAGTACAGTAATGAGCAAATGTACTCAGTGACATTTTAGATTACATTACATTTTTAAGATTAAACAACTCAAAGGTCATGTTTTTTAATCTATATTAATCTGTTGAATAGCTCAGACTATGTACGTTTTGAAATCCCAACCAATTTTAATATTGGTTTGCATCACGCAATGAGAAGAACTTACCTACTTTTTGAAAATGTATTATTTACTTTACTGGTAAACACTGCAGAGATTGGAAGTGGTGTGATATGCGATAAATCATCCCCTAAACATCAGATCTATCCGCACAGTATGTCATCACATGTCATATCAAGTATTATATCACATGCTATATGAAGTGTCATATCCTATGCCAAATCACATGTCTTATTATATGTCACATCACCTATATCATGTCATAATACAGTTTATATTCCATATTCCATCAGATGCCATATTACGTGTCATATCACCTATCACATCACATGTCATATTACCTGTCACATCTCATGTCATATCACCTGTCACATCATTTATCACATGTGAAATGACATCCCATACCCCATCACATTGCCAGCCCTGTTGGTCTGCCATCGTGAGTCTGGGAATGACTCTGACTAACTTAGAAAGTGTGAAAGATTTCACATCTGGCCACACACAGAGACAACCCTTCCAGGCAGTGCACTGGAACACACTTGTCAGTATTATAAGTACTAATCCTCCAGATATAAACACTGGGCTGCCTGCGGCCATGCTTAAGTGATTTGAGAGAACAGCCAGCCTTTAAATGCTCTGTGACATTACTCTAATGGCGTATTTCCATTGCAGGGCCTCGCTCGGCTTAGTACGGTATAGTTAGGCCTTGTTAGGCCTTGTTAGGCCAGGCTCACTTTATGCTGCGTTTCCATTACAGTTTAGTAGCTTGGGCAGTAACTATAGTAACGCAGTGTAGGCGGAGCCGTGACGTCATCTTCAATGCGAACCACAGAAAAACAACATCAGCTGTTAGCCCTCAAGCTCACAGCTCACAGCTCCTCATTCATATCTGTTCAGAAACTAGACAAAAGTTAAACAAGTACAAACCACAGACTGTCTGTGTCATGGCGAATACAGTCGCTGCTTTATTCATGTCTGTATAGGCCGTTGTTGTGAGTGTGGACGGTCGGAGCATATACTGCGTTAGCTTAGCCAATCTCCATTTAGAAAACACGCATTTTAAAAGGTTTTTCGCCTGCCGTCTGTCTGCAGACTTGTCAAAGCATTAATTCATGGTTTTTACTAACCGGTATCAGTATGTTGTTACTTCGGCATCATTTTGAAACGTGTATTACAATTAAATCACTGTCAAATATGTTCATCTTGTTGTAGTTGTAGCCCCCTTGCCAGCGATTCTCTCTCTCTAGTTTAGCATACTCAGCCCGACTCAGCCTGGTTGTTGGCCCGCTAAGAACCTCGATTTTATGGGGACAGAAAAACTGTGAAATAGTACCCGCTAGCCGGTACTACGCCTAGTGGAAACGCAACCAAAAACCAACATGATGTAGTTTTGTTTTCCTCTCATAACTCATGAGACTCACAGCGTGGTTTTAAGTTATTACACTTGAGCCATTTATTTTGATTTCACAGTCTGTATATATTCACTTTAGGAATTGTTCTATATCGTATAAGGCTTCGCCCTCTAAGGCTATCGCCCCCTGCGCATGCGCAGCACTGACAGACTTAATCCACGCCCACCTATGACGTGGGCCCCACCTACGGACTCACTTCCGTATAAATAGGAAGTAGGCCCTACAATCTGCTCCCACTTTTCTTCAGCACTCCGTTGCAGAAGCACTGTCAGGCACAAGTTCTTTTCAGAGCTGTTTACTAAAGAGCAAACATTCCTCCTAAAAGCTTTGTGTTTAGTAATAAAATGGAGACTGGGCAGGTAAATCAAGGCTGCGTTAGGGATTGCCTTTCATGCGGGTCGGGCTACATTATGAGCTTTGACAAGCACTCACAGTGTGAATCCTGCCTGGGAGTAGAGCATGCGAATACGGCTCTCTCTCCCGGGGTGTCATGCTCACATTGTGCCCGTCTCCCTCTGGCCCTCAGACAGCAGAGAGCGGACGCTCTCGCTGCTGCTGCGGCCGAGGATGATTGGCCCGTCCAGGGGTCTTACTCCGTGGACGAAGCCCTTGATTTCCTGGATCCAGATGGCGGGCATGAGTCGGATGACTTCGCTCCCTCCATTCATGGATCACCAGGTGGTTCCCCCATCATCTCCCCCCTCCGGACGGAGGAGACAGATATGGGTCACGGCGCCGGTCCGGCGTACGAACCAGTGGTCCCTCTCTCCGCCGCCACGGCTCTGCCGTCGATTGGCGGAATTCTCCTGGAACTCCCGGAGATTATCTCTAAGGCGGCCGTCTGGAAAAATCTCCCCGTTCCTCCAGCTCAGGAGAGCTCGCCTCCGGATGGCATGTCCGGGGTGTTCTCTCGGGTACACAGGGTCAGGAGTGACCCGATCTGGCCACGCTTCCCGGCCATTAGGAAGTACCAAGAGGGGGCGGCGGCGGACCCTGGGGCAATGAAGTCTCCGGTTGGGCCATACGTTCCCCTCACGAGGGGGGAGGGGTTCACGGATGTGGGCTTCCCGACCATGCCTCCTCTAGAGCCGAACCTCACGGCGTTCTTTGGGGCTAAGCAGGCCACCACGGTTGCCGGACGGCGACCCATGTTGGCTGCCCCCAAAGATCAGTTTGTCGCCCGACAGACCGACCGCATACACCAGTGTGCGTTCCAGGCGTCAGCGGCGGCAAACAACATAGCGTTGCTGTCCAATGCCATGGTGGAAATTTCCGAGCAGTCTAAAACCATGTCCTCAGGGGAGGCTGAGGAGATTGGTAAGGCGGCCAGCACTGCACTTACCCTGTGCGCGTCAGTCGCAGTCTCGCAGGCGCGGATTGCGGCGTGGGCGATGCAGGTCCAACGGTACCTCTGGCTACAGCAGGGGTCTATACCGGAAGGTGCAGGGAAAGATTTAATAGAGGCTCCAATCAGTCCGGACGGACTGTTCGGTCCCCAGTTCCACACCATGGTGGAGGCTATGAAGTCTGCATCAGAACAGGCAGACGACATAAGACGTCACGTCGGCTGGCTTCAGGACAAACGTCCCCAGCAACAGCAGCGACAGCAACGACAGCACCCGCAGCCCCCGCAGCAGTCTCAGCGGGGGCAACGCGGGCAGCGGCGAGATCAGCAACGGCGTCAGAATCGCCCTTCGGCAGCTGCAGGGGCACCGTCCCAAGTCTCCGCTCCTCCGCCGCAGAGACAGGATCTGCAGGCGACGAGTCTACCTTCATTCCCGTATGGAGAATATGCATTTTTAATGCTATTTTTCCTGGGAATGTGATGCTCCATTACGCATGGCGAAATGGACATGGGTTATTAATTGAGTAGGTGTGGTTTTGGGCTTCTGGTAACGGACGGACCAGTGGGGCGTAGACTACATCCTGCTTCGCCCTTAACCCAATAGCGATAGCCTTAGACGGCGAAGCCTTATACAATATAGAACTGGGGTTACGTACTGTAACCCAGTTTCTATATATACTATAGAGTATAGGCGCAGCCCTCTAAGTTTCGGGCCCCACTGGCTCCGCGAATAGCTGAAGAAAAGCTGTTTGTGTGGGAGCAGATTGTAGGGCCTACTTCCTATTTATACAGAAGTGAGTCCGTAGGTGGGGCCCACATCATAGGTGGGCGTGGATTAAGTCTGTCAGTGCTGCGCATGCGCAGGGGGATTACCCAATAGCGATAGCCTTAGAGGGCTGCGCCTATACTCATAGAAACTGGGTTACAGTACGTAACCCCAGTTCTGGATGGAAGAGGTTAGCACTCTTGTTGACAATAAAGAAGCTAGTTAAATTTAGAAAGACGCTGAGATGACATCACCATGCTTTTATAACACTTGGCCTCAAACTCACTCTGTGTTTTGGAGCATTAACTTTCTTTAAATTACAAAAAAGCAGGTGACATTAGATGCAACTTGAATAATTCATACAGTAAAGTAATGTCAATACATGCATGTATTAACAACCATTTACAGTAAATAATTAAATTACAAATATTAAACAACCACTGTGAAAACACAGCTCATTAATGTGCGTGAAGTACTAAACATGTTTTATTGGTTGATTTTAATTTAAATATAAATATAAATCAAACCAAAAACACCTTCACTAGCTGTCGATGAACCCCTGAAACAATCACCATATCCAAAATCCTCCACAAGCCATTAAGAGGAAGCCAGTGCAGGATCTTGAAACTTGTGTGATCAAATGTTCTCTTCCCAGGCAACAATCAGCAGCATGAATACATCAGTCTCACAAAGAGGAAGGTTTCTAACTGACTGGGACAGCAGGCTCCTTTCTTTGGATATTTTTTAAGTGCTAAAGGTTGTGTTGCAAGTATTGCTCTGGAATAAAAGAAGGAAAGACAAATACCTGCTGCGATTACCCTGTAGCAGCTAAGACACATTTTAAGTGTAGAGACCTATGAGAAATGCTATGTTGATAGGAATGCCTGTGACAGCTGATCGCAGGTGGAGCACTACTTTGCAAGATTTTCAGTATAAGTGGAACAAATATTGAATTGAATACAGGTGCACTCAACAGATGGGGTGAAGACAAACTACAACTTACCTGGTAGGGGGTGGTGCTGTTGGGTAGGTCCACACTAGCGATGAGCCAGCTGTCAGAGGCTTGGTTGGCAGTCCACATCCGGTAGTCAAAGTTATCCCCATCTGGTCTGAGGAAGAGCTGCAGGGACCCCCCCCCGGTGATCTGGTACACCAGCCTCACACAGCTCCAGTCCTGTTGGTCCAGAACCGGACTGACCAGGACCGCCTGCTGCTGCTCCTTCAGGAGGGCGGAGTCCACGGTGATCACATGACCTGTGACCACAACACCAACATACATTACATTACATTTAGCTGAGGCTTTTATTCAAAGCGACTTCCAGAGGATTCAACCATGAAGACACATTAGCTCC
Organism: Dissostichus eleginoides; assembly: GCA_031216635.1. Classification (NCBI taxonomy): domain Eukaryota; kingdom Metazoa; phylum Chordata; class Actinopteri; order Perciformes; family Nototheniidae; genus Dissostichus; species Dissostichus eleginoides. Next base: position 35,729,358 of record CM062269.1, on the reverse strand, counting down.
TGAAAAAACTGAAACGTTGACTTTAATTAAATGCATTAGATTTCACATAAGTGTATTAGGTTAGTTGAAATATTAGGTTGAACTCAATATAATTGCTTTCAACTAACCTGATACAGTTACCCGAAATGTGTTGACAATACATTTAATTAAAGTCAACATTTCAGGTTTTTTTAGTGTATGAATAAGCCAAAAAAAAGTGCTACTGAATCTCCTTCATAGTAAGTCCAAACCGTCTTATTGGTACGTACAGAAGTGAGATTTTTTTTTTATTGGCCAAGTTGCAGTTGCAATTTGCTGTCCTGATGTAAATGGGGAGCTTGTTCCTTATAAAAAGGACCCAGCTGTATGTGGTGGGGCACCGACATGCAAAAACTATTATAGTATGGAGCCTATATATTATATTTATATATATCGTTCTTCACTGTATCGTGTACTCTCTAGTTTAAGGACACCCTAGAACCCTTCATCAAATGTTCTCAACTAAAACGTTTACCTACCGGGAACTTTTTTGTCGGGAGCATCCAACAGGGCACTTTAACTACAGTTCTGTTTTTTTCCCAAACAATGTGGCACCAACAAATCAGCTTGGCAGACTTGTTGTTGGATTCAAAACCCTGATTGAAAAGTCGTTGCAATGGGAATTATAATATGTATAAAATGAAATATGAACTCAAACTGAATGGACAAGTATCCTAAAGGCATATAGATGTAGATATTCACACAGGAAGCGTTGGAAGAAATGGAGGGAGTTTAAGGCAGTGCTGTAATAGTCAGGATGAAACCTGGAGGTTCAGAGTGCAACATTGCAGACCATTCAGCTTTGGATATGTGTTTTTGTTGTTGGCTATATTTAAAATGAAAAGAGACAATAATGTATTTCCTGAAGCAAATAGTTGTTAACGGAACGAGAAAAAGCGTTTCTATCTCCCCTTTATCTAACAGCTGAGAGTATTTGTACCCATTTGCACATGTTTGAGAGAGCATTGAGGCAATTTAGTGAACATAAACAGAGTTTATGGAGAGCTGGCTGAAGTGCCATCACTTCTAAATGTGGTGGGGAGGGGAGACGGGGGATTCACAGTTGTATCTGTGATCCCTTATTTGGTCAAATTAAGAGAATCCTCCTGGCAGAAGAAGTCTTTGAGCAGAGAGATACCCAGGAGTAGCCGACAAATGTAGCAATGCATGCAGGAAATACATGGCTGAAGGCTAAAGGAACATACTACTTAGAATGATAAACATCATGAGACACAATGCAGGTTGACAGTTTAGGAATAATGCTGTACTGAGGTTTTGGTCCAAAGACTAACCATGTTTCACACTGTTCATCCGCACCAGCACAGGACTATACAGGGGTAATATGGATGGATATAGACTGATGCTTTAAAGGGGCCCTTTTATGCTTTTTGGGGTCTTCCCTTTAGTGGGGCAGATAACCATAACAGTTGTGCATTTTGTGATACAAGCATCAAATTCGGTACACTTGTAGCCAAAGACATAAAGAAAAAAATTAGATATGGAGGCATCATGGATTTTCAATATGGCAGCCATTTTTCAAGATGGCCACCAGCGACAACTGTTGTTAGATGGAATTTCATATTCACGATGAATATTATATGATAGAATCATCACATTTGGTAGTTATAGCCAAAGACATGCAGAACATGAAGCCATCATGAATTTTCAATATGGCAGCCATTTTTCACAATGGCCGCCAGTGACAACTGTTTTTAGATCAATTTTCATGTTAACAATGAAACATATTGAAAATTCATGATGCCTTCATATCTAATTTGTTCTCTATATTTCTTTGGCTACAAGTGTACCGAATTTGATGCTTGTATCACAAAATGAACAATTGTTATGGAATTTCTAGCTAAGCTGCCCCACTACTTCCCTGTAGTGTGTTCTATAGAGTTTTGTGCATGTAAATGGTGTGCAAAGGCTAAAACCCTTGTGTTCCCTCCGGAGGGAGTTTCTCTCCCACACACATGTGTAGGAAGCAGTACGAGAGCAAACCAACAAAATATCCCTCACCGTTATTGAACCTAAGTTCCAAATTCACTATTATTCACTGCAGGAGAGGAGCTGGGGGGAGGAGAGGTTTGTTTTTCAAAGTCCTTTTTATTTATTTATTGCAAGGATACAGTAGACCAGTCTTACTTAAGAGGGGGAGCTAGGAGAGGAGCTAGGAGAGGAGAGGTTGATTTGGTTTTCAAATACCCTTTAGTAAAATATTTCATTACAGAGAAGAACAAACAACAACACAACCAGTCACCCCAACACAGGACTTCCATCCACACCCACAGAGCCTAAACAGCCCCCTACAGCCCAAATCTGACTGGAAGCCAGCACATGGTCTATCATGTGATCAAAGGTGTATTCCACCCTCCAGGACCCGGTTCCTGCGTGTCAGCCACATAGCTAACGTAGCAGCACTGGATACAAAGTTCAACAGAACATCCTTCTTCTTGGCAGAGTACTGCAGAGGAGAGGAGAGAGGTGGAGGTCTGTGTCGAGGAGAGGAGCTTGGGAGAGGAGCTGGGGGAGGACAGAGGGGAAAATATAATGTAATGAATAGAGGAGCAGGGGGAGACAGGAATTAAGGGGGAGGAAAAAGAAAATGGAGCTGGGTGGAGGTTCCAGACAAAAAATAAGGAGCTGTGCACTGATAAAACTGAAACGCTGTTGACATTTAAATCAACGTTTCAGATTATCCTGATGAACAAAACATGTAAGTATCATCAACGTGTGTTTGCCACAGAGCTTATTCTCTGCAATATCGCCAAAAACAATGGAAAAATGTCATTTAGTTGAGGGGGAGGTCTGTGAGGCAGGGGGGAGTGTTTATCCTGTCCCAGCAGCGTCTGATGTCTTTGTCTCTGATGTCCATCCTGCCCTGAACCACAAACTCTGACTTAAGTTCTTTTTTTGCTGTAGCCTCCTCAGCTCAAGCCCACATTACCATGGCAACCAAACAGAAAACACCACTGTGGTCCCCTCTTTTTTTTAGAGCCTATTTATTGCCACAGCGGGTGTAGTCGATCAGCATGTGCCCGCTCAGTCTGTGGTTCACCACGCTGGAGCTGCTGTTGGGTACGGCTCTGTCTCCAGCTGCAGAGAGAACACGCTGAGAGGACTTGGCTGGAAGAAAGATGGCACACACGATTTACAGTGCAGCCACTTATCTCAACTGTGGGAACATTAACTTTGCTGACAGATTATCCTAAACAGATGGAGTTGCTTCGCTGGAAAACAAGACAAAAGGGGGAGTCAATGAGAATGTGTGACTTTACATGTGGCATGTGGGGACACATTTCTATAATCCAGGAGATCAAAACACAGCACACCCGACACTGTGACATTTCTGAGTTGTATCTAATGAACTCGTCTTTTAAAAAGGACATATTCTGCTCATTTTCAGGTTCATATCAGTATGTAGTGTCTCCACTGTGACATGTCTCCATGCTCTAATGTTCAAAAAGCTCTTTATTTTTCTCATACTGCCTGTGCTGCAGCACCTCTTTCACCCTCTGTCTGAAACCAGAGCCAAGTCTGCTCCGATTGGTTAGCTGGCTGGCTCTGTTGTGATTGGTGAACCGCTTAGAGATGTCTCGCCCCTTAGCCTATCACGTACAATGTGTTGGAGCACTAGCCAATAGATGCGTGAGTGAAACATAGTGATCTCACTATGTTACAGAAGTAATAAATGGAGTCCAATGGAGGCGTTTCGAGGGGGTAGGGGGGAAGTCTGCAGGCCATTTACTGTACACCCACAAAAACCTATATAACACATTATAGGAAAGGGAAAACCCAAAAAAGCATAATAGGGCCTCTTTAACCATTGGTCACTTGTTTATTATATTAAGTGATTAATTATATTACTTTTAGTCAGGTCAACTTGTATTGCCTGGCGTCTCCTTTTAAATCCCGAGAAACTGTAAAAGGGAGTTTTACCTGTAACATCAAAAACAAAATGAGAAATTGACACATGTACACTTGGTTCATGTTGTTCATTATAAAGATACAGTGAGCTGACCCTCCCCCACACAGATCCCATGATAATGATTCAGAACTGATCTTTGTTTGACTGTAGCTGCTAACAGTACGATTAGTGGCACACACACACCTCCTCTGATGTGCTGTCTGTTTCCCATGTGATATTGAGCACAGATAACTAGGCGTCACGGTTCGGCACATACAGTCGACACACACGACGAATACATCTTTTTTTATGAGTGGGAAAAAAGTCTGTCACTCAGGGCAGTATCCATTACACTATATATAATCCAGGGGGCGGTATTGCGCCTAAAAGCTGTTAGCCAGCCGCCCTTAAACAACAAATGAAGAACAAGAAGAAAACACAACAAAACGAACAAAATACAAGAAGAAGAAAAGTTAGTATTGCGATTTCAGATAACAGACAGGAGCTAGAAGACCCACCTGCTTCGTTTAAATCAGCTGTGTGGGAACATTTCGGGTTCCCTGTGGACTACAACAACGATGGAGTGTGAGTGGTGGATCGGACGACAGCGACGCGGTATGCTAATGATAACACACGCCAAACATGCTAAATCATATCAGAAGGCATCACCCAGATTTGCCAATCACCGGAGCCCGGCAAAAGACAACAGCAGTTCAACAGCTTATCCCCGCTGTTTTTAAGAAGCAAATAGACATGAAAGCCACCAAAAGAAATAACGGAAGCTATTGGCATATATATTTCAATTGCTATGCGCCCTTGAAACACTTTCTTATCATTTATTTTGTAATATTTTCAAGACATTCTTTTTAGTTTTACAGCTTGATGAAACCTTTTTGTTTGCCATTACGGATACTATGGCCATCTGAGTGTGTGTGGTACTGTTTGTGGTTTGTTTTTAACTGTGTAATACAGTTAATTATTCAAAATGTTAGAGTCCTTATTTGTATACTGAAACTTGCACTACTGTTCAAAATAAATAACAACAAACCTGGAATTATGCATTTGGGACTTTTTTTGCTTTTTCTTGTTGTACCGAACCCGTACCGAACCGTGACCCCCAAACCGAGGTACGTACCGAACCGTGACCCCCAAACCGAGGTACGTACCGAACCGTGAATTCTGTGAACCGTTACACCCCTACAGATAACCCATTTCTAATACTTCTATTACATCACTTTTGGAATGGAATAAGATTCTAAGTAGTTTCCAAACACATGTCCTCATCTACAGCACATTTCCCTTTCTAATGAACCCAGAAAAGTTGGAATAAACATCCATTGAGTTTGATTTTATCAATAGTTGAGCAACTGTTACGCATGTATCTGTTTACAGTGCCCATATTTATTATAACAATAGGCAGTTTTTAATTCCCATGTACGGTATTTTGACATTCTAGTTTTATCACAGGGTTAGGCTCAGTGTACTTAATGCATTTATTTACAGATTGTGTCACTCGCACCACCTTCTTTAACTATTTTATTTGTATTACTTGCACTATTTTTATTTGTTTTTACGTCTTAGTTATAATGTACAGTATGTTGTACAGCCTGGGACCTTAGATTCTCACAAGCAAAACTACATTTAGCTATTTTGAATATAACGGTAAAGCCTTTAAATATTTAAAAGTATTGCTCAAATGAAAATGTACTGGGGAGAGGCTTATAAAAAAGCATCTCAATCCCTCGTAAACACACAATATTCTAAAGGCAAGGAATGCATATCACTAATATCGCTTTTGACCAAAAAATAGCATCAAAGTGACACAAGGCCAAGGACCTCTGTGACGTTAGTAACAGCTCACCCTATTTAATTGGTGCTTTAGATTCTTTGTAAATGATGCAGTATGTAATGCTGGCAAGTGGGATCTAGTCAGGGAGCATTTCATTACAAAAACATCTTCCCTCGTGGAACCGGATAATAGACGTTTATTGCGGAAAAAACCATAAGATGACATAAATAAAATGTCCCAGCCATCAATTGACACTGTAAGGTAATTATTACTTCTGTAGGGAGCGATGGAAGAGCATAGGGGGGGGGGTCGAGGAAGATGAAAATGAGGAAAGAGGCTGAGGTGACCCAGCAGTATCAAGTTTTTACTACAAAAGAGAGTCGGGAGGAGACGACACGTGATGGCCCTGTGTGTGCAGACAGGATATCCTGAAGGAGCGGCTTTATGACGGAAAACCCTGGTCATGTTTTATTAGCCATCTCAGTGAGTCTCAACTGACACACACACACACACAAAAACACACACACACACACACACCAACTCTCAAGCATTCACAATGGAAGAAATGGTGCAGGAATGAGTCCTTAAACCAGAAATGAGTCAGCATATGTACCACTTCCGGTTCCTTAATCTTGAGAACGAGTTTAAGAGATTTTCAAGTTTTGTTCTACAACATAAAATAAGTGAGAGAATACCCCATTATTGAATGCCCGGAGCTTCTATGTGTCACAGAGGTTGCTAATTAGTAACTAAATGAGACTACTAAACATCATCACGATCATTAGCCGACTTTAGCTTAGCGGTGGACACACTGCCATGCAACCGTAATGTAGCTTGTTTATAGCCTAACATTAGCTTTTCCCTACTGGTGATTACATTAACGCAGCGTTTCTCAAAGTGTGGGGCACGCCCCAGAGATGTGATAGCTGGGTCGCGAATGGACGCGATGAACGGGAGATTATTTTTTTTAATAATTTTTTTGGACCTCAGGCCGGAATCTAACCTGGGTCCTCGCGGGTGGTAGTGGACTGTTACAGCCGGAGACTGACAACGGTGGTGGACTTTCACAGCACCGCTGCGCCGGAGCCGCCAGAGCCTCGCGAAGGCGGGTGTTTGCGGCGGCGGATGCGGTACCGGCGCTGTGAAAGTCCACGGCCCACCTATGCCAGAGCCAGCGGCCCACCGAACGCAGCAGCCCACCAATGGCAGCGGCCCACCGGGAAAAGTCCAAAGAGAGAGCACACCTTTATCTATTTAATATAGCCTAGTTGTACAAAATAAAGTAAGAAATCATTCCAATGAGTACTATAGGACAGTAAAAAAAAAAAAAACAGTTTAAAAGGGGAGTGATTAATAAAATATGCATAAATAAAAAGATAGAATGCTAACTAGGTAACATAAGATAAGAATAAACAAGTTGAAATGATTTGTTATTGGTTGTGATCATATTCTAAAGATGTTTGGATTATTGAAAAGTATACAGCTCCCTTTCATCTGAGTGTTGAGAGCTGTATCCATAAATTCATGTTGTGCTCAAAGTGCACCAGATTGATGCTTTTAACTTCAACATTTAAAAAAAAATCTTCCCTCCCGGGGTTGCATGCCCCCGGACCCCCCTAGAGGATGTGAGGTCCACCCCCAAATAAAGCAGGTTAAAATAATTAAATTGAATACATTTTATTTTAGTAAACACTAAAAACTGGTCCCACAGACCCAAACAGCACACAAAGGTTAAAGGTAAGCATATAATCATGTTAAAATGTGCTAAATATATACACCGCAAAAAACAAAAAAAAGAGGAGTAAAAGTAGCTCACGACTTGTTTTATTTTTTGAAAGTAGTTCTCATCCTAACAAAGGTTGGAGACCCCTGTTATAGAACGATACATTTGATAATTTTAAGCTTGGCCTACCATTTTATTGGAGCGATGAGGAACAGGTGGGGCTTGAAAAGGCCCACCTGTTCAAAGTGGGGAATGACAGAAAAAGTTTGAGAACCACTGCATTAACGCTTCAGAAATCATAAAGCGGTGTTAATGTGTGGAGATTATCCTGCTGAACAAAACGTGTAAGTACCATAAATGTGTGTTTGCCACAGAGATTATTTTCTGCTATATTCCAAAATCTAATGCTTTTAGTCGAGGCAGCCCTTGCAATGCTAACTTCTGGGTCGGCCTACAGAGATTTGTCATCACTGCACCATTTTATGTCGCTTTGGAATAATGCATGTATGCAGTTGCCTTTTCAACATGGGGGTCAGAACTCCCACATGGTCGCTAGATGGTTATTGAATTTAAAAATAATAATCATTTAAAAATAAAAATCTGCTGCACAAAAAGTATTTTTTTACAGTTTTAATTAACCATTGAAAATATCCTAACCCATTGCAATATATATAGTATACAGATAAACTGTATAGCAGAAATGTTAAATGAAAACATAGTCTTAATGTGCAGCCCTGACTCTATGCATAGGATTATACACAGTGTCATAGAACAAATCTACGCTAATAATCAATCAGTCAATAATGAGTGACGTAGATCTTTTACCTTTTCACGGCAGAAAGACAGCGTGAGACAGATTTTAAAGAATAAAAAAGGACGTTAGTCTTGGTGATACCATTCAATATGTTGTGATACCTTAAGCAAGTCAATATATTGGGACATTTCAAATCAAATGTGATGAAAACTAAGTATAAATAACACACTGTATTCATAGAGTACCTGAGTATGAAATTGTTTTACTTTTACGCAATCCCAACAGTGGCATTATAACAGTCCCTGAAACATCCAGCATTGGCAGCACTTTCTGAGCAATATGAGGCGCTATCTGCCACAAATCAATAGTGTTTTTGAGAATGCAAAACATCTCAAGTTCAAGTGTTTCTACTTTTTGCAGCACTAGGGGAAACGATTGTAATACTGAAACAAACTCCACCTACTATTGTGAGCCAAACTGCACATTGCCAGAGAACACACAACCAATAAGATATGACAATATAAAAGGATGAGCTTTGAGGCTAGTGCCATAATCCTCAAATTCCCAGACAAAAATACTGAGCACAGAGGCCTCACAGAGAAGTCACAAACTACTGACTAGTTTAAATTCTGCTTTCTGGTTACTTCTCACCCTTTGTTGCCATTATTGCTTATATAAACATTAAAATGACTTTATTAAACAACAATACCTCACAGCACATAAGGACTTGCAGGGGCCCCTTCATTTCTACATGTCTAACATTTGACAACAGCAAGTAACATAAAAAGGTGTAGTCAGAACACTGTTACATTACAAAAAATTGGGGGACACTAGCAGGATAAACATTTCACTAAAACCCCAAAAAGAGCATATACTGTAGTGTTTGTTGTAAAGGATCAGATGTTGTCTCTTCTCTGTCAGCTGTTCTGTTCTGTAGGCTCATACTTTAAGTGTGAATCTATACGCCTACTGCCTGAATCTGTTTTCACTTTCTTTGCTTAATTTGTTCTGTTTTTAATTCAGCAGATGAACCTATATGTTCATAAAATAGTGTGTGTGAGATTAACTGTGTGTATTAAACTAAAACGGAGCATTTTCTGTCAGCTCAGATTTTATTTCTGCTTTTTTAAACTATAGTATGTGCTCATGTGTTTCAGTGTTGGTGTATAGGCTGCTGCCTGAATATGCTGAGTGACAGGCAGGTTTTCCTGACTACAGACTAATCGATGATTTTCTCCATGCAGTATATAAATGGCAGTATCGGAGACAGTGAAGTAGCCTATTGCAAGTTTGTTTATGTCAAAAAGTAAAGCTTGTGATGGCGCTCTACCTTCTTCATTCATGCTCCAGGTGCCATACTCCGGGTCTGATATATAGCCACAGGTGCCCAGCTCAAAGTTGCAGGAGCCGGGCAGAAGCTGCTGCTGGGCCCCGAGGAGCCGGACCACCAGCAGCACCGTGAGGAGGGGGCAGAGCGTCCAGGCTGCTGACCTCATCTCTCAGGAGGTCCTTACACTTTATGGTTGCTTATCCTAAAACATCAAAGACTAAAGTTAGAAGATTTCTGGTTCAACTTTCTGACTGTTTCCCCAAGGTAATCATTGGTGTTCAGTACCTTTTAAGTACATTTACTCACTGTAATTAAGTACAATTTTGAAGTACTTCCATTGTTATGTTACTTTGTACTTCTACTTCACTCATTCATAGGTAAATCGTGTACTTTTACTCCACTACATGTATTTAATACCTTTAGTTACTTTCCAGATGTGGATGAATGATGTGAAATATAATCAAGTGTTAAATCAGACTTTAGTTCCACCTGGAGTAAATTCACAAGCTACCCTGCAGTATACAAAGTCATTCAAACTAGCTGCACCTTTACCAGCTTTGAGAACACTTTAATGATCAATCATTATAAAACATATCATATTATTCTGAAATGGACCAATCTGCACAATGACTACTTTTGGTAGCCTACTTTAAGTATATTTTAATACTGATACTTTTATACTTTTACTTGAGTAACATTTTTTGAATGCAGGACTTTTACTTGTAACAGAGTATTCCTACACTCTGGTACTTCTACATTTACTAAAGTACCACCTCTGACTACAATAAATCGGATTTACCGTGCAGAGTGAGGCTCGCGCTGCTCATTCTTTCCGCGGTGTAGCGGGAAATGTATTTCCGGTGGTCTCCCGTTAAGTCCACAAGAAAACTTCACCGCGAAAAACTCGTCCAAACTCTCAGGGTTGTTTTTCACATGTTGTAACAAAGTCAGCAGGAGAGATGGATGAATGGTGGAGGAGGGGGGGAGGGGGAGGAGGACGAGCAGTGCTGCTCTCCGCCTACTGATGATGAGCCGGCAGCAGGGCCGGCCCGGAGCCCGCTGCTGCAGGGCCGCATCCAGCCCGCTAATGGGGGGACCGGGTGCCCGCTTTGTGCAGGACTGTTTTAAATAAACCAACATTTAATTGTTTCTTTCATGAAAAATGTGTATTCCTCCCGAAGAGCAGTCTTTTCCTGTTATATTATTTTAAACATGCAACCAACAAAAGTCAAAACCCTCTCAAGATAATAATCATGTTGGGTGTGCTTACAGAGAATAGGTGTAAATGACGGCCAAAAGATGTAATGTTTCTTTCGTACAAAAGCAATGAGGAGCAGGTTTTCTGTTTTTTGCATACAGCAGACTTCCCCACACTATACTGTACATGTTGCAAAATTAACTAAGTACATTTACTCAAATACCTTACTGTACAATTGTGTGCTTAACTGTACTTGAGCATTTACATTTAGTGCTACTTTATAGTTACAGTAAACTCCACTCTTTGAAAGCAAATATTGTACTTTTTGCTCCACAATTTATTAGACAACATTAGTGACTGCACAGAAGAGGGCTATCACCATTAGCTGTGTCAGATAAGATAAGCTCTACTTTATTGACACCAATTTGGGAAATGTTTTCGTCACAGCAGCATGTTAAAACAAGTCATTGCACATCATTAGAAAAATAAAAAGAGTGAAAAATAAACAAACATAAAATAGAAACATCTGCAAATAGAAAATAAAACAGAACTAAAAAGTAAAATACAAGTTGACCATGAAAGACAATTATCTGCAGACTATCTGTCAAATAAACACTATGAAGCTAACACAATTTAAAAGTAGGATATGACAGGAAGGATAGATGTCAATCAATCAACAAAGGAAGGAATTTACTAGTTGTAGCCGGGGGAGGGCGATTCTCAGAGAGTTTTTGTGAGATTTGCCAGAATTTATTTTCAATCGCGCATGGAGGTGATGACGATTTGAAGCGTCATTAGTTACATGAGAAACGTATAAGAAATTCCAGGCTCATAAAGAAAATATTGATCTATGAATACAATCCTTGTGAAACCAAAAGGGGATAACCGAAGAAACAATAACTGCGGCTGAAATAAAGAAAGTTAACCCCACTGATCTGCAGTCATACAGGTCAGCAGACTGGTAGTAAGCGGTGGCCATTTTTCTAGATTCAGAGATTGCAAAAAAATACGGAAATGTTTACGGATGATTGTTTGTTTGAAGAAATTCAATTCAAACTAAATATATTTAATTCCCTCACTTGCATCGTTTGTGCAGACAAATTACCCACAGCAAAGCATCGTTATTAATATTTATAGGATAACCGTTTCAAGGAAAGGCAAGGTTAAAAGGTTAGATGGACATTATATTTAAATTTAAATTAGCATTTATCATTGCAGTCCGACTTGTGGCTTGTTGCATGGTCACCTTACTCTGCTACCTTCGATTTTTTTTGAAGCTCAAATAAGACTCACATAAGTCTAACCAAAGTCTGAATAGTCTGCAGATCCATTCATTTATTTGTAGCTTTATTTGTCGGTAGTGACTCCTAATGACAGTCTTGCATGCAGGGTTGGGACAGTTTTTTGAGAAATGTATTATCGATAAATGTAACTGTTTGAAAAAGTGGTAAGTAACCTAATCGAGGTATAACAGCAGTGCAGAAGCCAAACCTGATTACTTTCTGTTACGAAAGTAACAGCGGTAGTGATGTGCAGCCATGCGATAGTCATGTAGTTTGTTGATAGCCCAACATTAGCTTTTTACTTCTGACATTTGCATGAAGGCTTCATCTATTATAAAAATAATGTTAATATTTGAAATTACCTGCTGACTAAAACATGTAAGAATTATAAACATGTGTTTGCCAAAGATCTTATCTTTTGCCATATTCCGAACTCAAACTGAAAAATACCATTGCTTTGAATCAAGGGAGTCCTGGCAATGCAACGTTTTGGGCCGGCCTCTAATAAATCATCTTTGCACCACTTGATAGGAAAAACGCCATTATTTTAATAACGCTAAAACAGAAGGGGGGAACAACATAACAGTACTGCCGAGAGGTCAGGCGAGGGTCTGTAGGACTTTAGTTCTGTGGCTCTCAAAGTCAGCTGAGAGCTGTATCATCTTCCTCTACCAGTGTCATCTCTTCCTGCTAACTATGCCCGCATTTTACCATCCCTGTGTATCTTTTTGCTGCCACTGAGTGCCCAAAATAATATGACATGACAACAATATAAATAAATGGTTCATGTCTGGACATGTCTCCACCACCTATGGAAATTGCCAATTTGCATTAGGATCATTTGTTAAGATGTTCTGAAAATAGCGTGCACAAAGAATTGTACACTTTGAGAAAGGTAGAACAAGAGAACATGTAGAATCTGGAGGACTTTTCTCACTTTCCAGGGAATTTCTGGTAACCCAAGTGGTGCACTTTTGACCTGAGACACGTTTAATATTAGTCATAATTGAATATAGAATAGTAAAACAAGCATAGTTACTACACAAGTTGTCAAAAAAAGTATTGAAAGCATATGTATGTATGTATGTATGTATGTATGTATGTATGTATGTATGTATGTATGTATGTATGTATGTATGTATGTATGTATGTACTGTTTACAGGGGCACGCTTAATGCAGTAATGTTTTTGAAATTGGAAAAAAGGGTCCCCACCACTTTTTTTTACAAAGTTACGCATGGCTGCATTAATGGCCAGATCACTTTAACGTTCATAACTGTAAACAGCCATGGAGGGACAATGTGCAGATCAGGTGAGGGGAGAGAGGTGAGTGCAGGGCAGATTGGCGTGGCAGGTTCTGGATTGAAGGGAGAAAAGTCTGAGGGCATCTAGCAGACAGAAGAGGGATGACGCTGAAGTGGTATGAGAGGTGGACAGAGAGACAGATGCATGAATACACGCAATCGAGACGGAAAGTGTGACACACATGATAAGCAGCGTGAAATGTTATACCCAGAGATGGAAGAAGGACTCAGATCTTGTACTTAAGTAAAAGCAGAAATACTACAGTGTCAAAATACTCTGTTAGTGAAAGTCCTGCATTCAAAATCCTACTTGAGTAAAAGTACAAAAGTACTAGCATCAAAATATACTCAAAGTACCAAAAGTAAAAGTACTTATTGTGCGTTAAGTCCAATTTTACAATCATATATATTATTTATCTGGATTATAATTAATCAAGCATTAATGTGTTCATCACTGCTGGTAAAGGTTGAGCTAATTTGAATTACTTTGTATACTGCTGCTGGATATCTTTAACTTATATCATAGTTTACGTTTTAGTTTATTTATATTTTGTATTAGCTTGTCATTTGAATATGTAAAGTAATTACTAACTAATTTTGTTAAATAAATGTAGTAAAAAGTTAAATATTGGCTGCCAAAATGAAGTGGAGTAAAAGTATAAAGTAGCATAAGATGGAAATACTCAAGTTTACTCAAGTAAACCAAAATCGTACTTGAGTAATTGTCCTTTAATATATTACAGCACTGGTTATATCACAATCTCCGATACCACAGTACATCAGCAGTCTCAAAGCACTGTCCATGTGGAGTCATCTGCCCTACATCCCCGCATACTCCCATATTTCCTGTTTCAAAATGAGAGTAATTTTCCCAGGGAATAAAACATCTAATATAAGTGGGCCCTGCAGGATGTACCCAGAGCTCAAAAGTCAACCGTTGCTATTGTGGAAAGATATTACACATCTGGATATGGTTATATTCCAAAACCTGAGTTGCTTTTTTATCTGCAATGATAATGATGTAACACTGTTAGCACTGCTCTTATATTCTTCAACTCATAGGGTCTTAAAGGATCATACCAACATTTATGTGTTTCTTTCATATGAAACATTTGTATTCCTCCCGTAAAATCAACCTCAAGAGTAGTCTTTTCCTGTTATATTATTTTAAGCATGCAATCCACAAAAAGTCAAAACCCCTTAAGACAATAAACCTTAAAAGTTTTACTTACAGAGAAATGTGTACGATGAGATCAGACAGATATTGATCCAAATTTGGCAAATTATTCTGCCACAGCAGTATGTACAGTAGGTAAGACAATGCACATGAATTAAAACAAAAATAAAAACAATAAAGATGTACATATGAGCAGTAGAAGATAAAACAATGTGCAAAACAGTGAATAATATCTATAGAGTATATATATTGAATACACAATATAAATATACAATATACAGAATATTGACAATTGACTAGCGTCACTAGCGGTCGAGTTTCCCGGGCTGATTTTTAGTCCCAGTCCGCCCTGGGACCAACTGAAAACAATATATATAATGACGCCAACAAGATGTAATGATTTTTTGTACGGAAGCAATAAGGCTTTTAAATCAAATTCAACAGTGATGCTTTCTAGAAGAACAAAAAGTGTTCTCCTACTTCCTACATTATTTGTCACTGCCGTTTAAGGAAAGACTTGCTGCTTTGAAGGTTTCAATGCAAAAATGCAATGAAAAACGAGCACCATTTTATTGGAGTGGAGGCTGAAATCTCCCAGACAGATTCCTTTATTAAAACCTGGACAAAAAAAACGATCTGCATGAATACAGAAGTGAAAAAAATTGTTTTTTTGTAATCCATCTGAACTGCCTCTTTCTATCTACCCATGTCGAAGACCTTTCTGTGGCAGGTTGATGCTTAACACCTCATCCCTGATGGCCAGCAGCTGTTCCCAATGAGCACTCTGCAGCAAGGTGCTGGGAATCCTCTTTAAGGAGAGCTTGAGGTACACAGAGGTGAAGCAGGGAATCTACATCAACAACATGGCTGCACTTCGTGGCTTGTCTTTGAGGTAAGTTATGTGTTAAATGTGTTTCCTGTTTTGCATTTGGCTGAACTACAATATACAATAATAATAGATTGTCAGATCAAGTCTGAAATTGTACTTGCATCACAGCAGCTCCATTTGCAGCATCACAAAAGGACAATATATATATATATATATATATTATATTATATATATTTTATATATATTATATATATATATATATATATATATATATATATATATATATATATATATATGACACTATATAAGGAAAACAAACATTTAACATAACATCATGGTCACTAAAGAGAACATGCTGTGATGCCCCTGTGGGGTCATCTGGAGAGGGTGTGGCTGTGCTGCATCCAGCCGCCTTGATTGCAGTAACTCAGGGCACCTGGGTCTGGTGCCCTGCAGCTATTTAAAGCCTCTCTGCTCCTCTCTGTTCCCTCTCTGCTTTCTCATACAGGCACCCGGTTCGGTTGAGTATGTTCTTGGTTATTTCAGTTGTTTTACTTTGTGCACCTCATCACCCTCACACATACATGTTCATGCAACCCTCACCCTGCAGTTACATTGCTGATACCACTGACGTTCACACCTCATGCTTTACTGGTTTTGCACTTGATTAATTTGGCTAATTTGAACCACTTGCTTTAATAAACATCTTTTGTTAAACCGTTGATATGGTGTGTCTCCTCTTTGTTGTGGCCTTTTGAGCCAGGTCATAACACATGCTCATAGACCCTTTTTTGTACATTAGACCTGGGATTTAGCTCTGTATTTAATGTTAGGATTGACTGGTTCACAAAGGAGTGCCTCAGTCTAACTTTATTAAATCATTGGACCCTGTATCTCCGATTTTGTAGACAAATTCTCTGTTCAGGACATGTTGGGGTCAGAGATTATGTTGTAGGACAGCCTCAATATGTTGTTATAGTAATCTGATTCATAGAGTCTCTCACAGGGTTGACCTACAATCTTTGAGCAGATTTTCACCTGGTACTGTAGAGCAGTTTTGATTTTAAAGTGGTAAACAAACACCTGTACCATGTAGTATCAAACTCACAGATGTAAAGAATAATTTGTCTACTCTCCCTGAGAGACCTAAGGTGGCGAAGAAAATAAATGATTTGTTTCTTCCCTTTGAAGACATTCAATTTGTTCTCTCCATAGCAGATGAGCTATCCTTACACCCAAGTCTTTTATATATGAACTGACCACTGATGGTGTTTGCAGGGTGTCCTGGATATCATGCCTGTTGATCAGCAGTATCACTTGTCTTCCTGCATCAAAAGGTAATGTAAACAGTCCAAACCATGTCCAGTTGAGTTTCATTTTTGATTAAAACATTGACACATCTCCCTTTGCAGGATACGCCTCAAACAGTCCTGATGGCAACAGTTGGATGTTGGCTTCCGGCTCTAGCTACCCAAGTGCTGGCAGGCAGGAGGGGAGTGGTTCTTACCCGAGCTTTAGGGGTATGTCAGAAACCCCCGCTGCTCAGAATTCCCACAGGAGCTGGTGTCTCCGGCTAACGTTAGGGGTGGTGGAAATGGCGCTGAGATTCTCTCAGCAGGGGGTCCAATGCTGCTGTTCCCCAAGAGTACAACGCCTCTACTTAGTCTTAGTTTCTCCCTCTCCATAACCATGAACAATTTGCACAAAAGCTACCTTGCACATAATTTATACTGTAAACTATCATATGTACCGTATGTTTCTGCTACTGTAATATTTTGGTCTTTTATAGAACAGTCTAACTTATCTTGAACTATTTGTTATCAATACAGTATCTATCTACCTCCAGGTGCCTATGAGCTCCCAGCAGCCCCTGGGAATGATGCCTCTGGCTATGCCAACAGTGGATATAGTAAAGGGGGTTCAGGCTCAGTAGGCAGTGCACGCTATTACTCCGAGTCCACAGATGTTGACGGTTCATCACCAGAGCCTTCTAGTGGAGGATATGTGGAGGAGGCCCCTGAGCCGGTCTTCAGTGACGTGTCCCACCTGGTGCCGGTCCACTCCTACAGATCCAGCTCCAGCTACCAGAGGGGAAGAAACGTGATGGTCCAATCCCGCTACACTCCTGGAGATGTCCTGTTCCCCCCTGCACCATCGTTCAAGAGCAGCCCTGAACAACCGCTCAAAGCTCCACCCAAAGGCGGTGTTTGAACATCTCTTTAAAGGTATGATGCTGCTCCAAAATCAAGTAAAAAATAATAGAAACAAGCCGTTTTCACTCGTATTAAGTTAAAGAATCTGCCAATAGAACAAGTGAAAATGTGCTTTGTAAGATTTCTTTAAATAAGATGGGTAAATTAGATCATGTAATTCGCTGGGAAGACTTATCTTGAGATGTATTTACCAGATTAGGAAATGTTATATCACAAAATAAGCCAGAAATGCTCAAAAGCGTTTTATGTTAGTTGGTGATTTTCTAATACAAATGTTTTCTAAAATCAACTAAGATTCTTGAAACAGGACAATCCCAGCTTAAAAAAAAGACATATTTTGACTAGAAATTAGACAAATATACCTAGCAAGTTTTTACAGTGTGAGAATATATGTTCCTGTTAACCCAATTTTGATCTTAATGCTTCCATTTTTCCAGATCTTCAGATTTGGCCTGGTTGATGACTCTTAAGAACTAAATAAAGTTGTTCTTCTGATCCGACGCAGCTTGCTTTTTTTTGTCTTGTGTTGCCGTTAGCTTAAATATATACAGTACTGTGGCTTCAGTGGGCTGGTTGAATTGAGGATGGGTTTGCAAAATGCAAAATCTGTTAGCTCTCTTAAAGGGCCCATGTCATGGCCATTTCCACTGATCATAATTCCATTGTTGAGGTATACTAAAATAGATTTATACTGTGCATTTTTCCAAACTCACATTGGTTTCGCATGCAGCATCTCTGTAAAGTATGTGTATTCAGCAGTATTCACTCTCTCCACTAAACGGCTCGTTGCAGCTCTTGCCCCCCCCTCCCTGTGAGCACAGTGTGCTCTGATTGGTCGGGACGTTGTGAATCGCGCTGAGCTCCTTGGAGGTGTGGTTTCCTTGTTTAGCGATACACAGCGAAACACAGCCAAACTCATCCTGAGCACACACAAACTTACAGCCGAAGTAAAAACAATAAGTGTGGCTTGATATTGAGTAAGAAAAAGGTTGATAAACGCTGTGAGAATGGGTCTGCGGAGAGAATTTCGCCGCGATCCCATCTGTCTGTTATCAGCCTGCAGCCAGGGATGAGAAATCAGCAGAGCTGCCTGCACTGAGTGTGTTTGTGTGTGAGGAAGTCCGTGGATTGGTCAATTTGGACCAATCAGCAGAGGCTTAACGTAACGGCTCCACGGATTGGTCCATTTGGTTCCGGGTACGAGCTGACGTCAGCTCGTACCCGGAACCAAACGGACCCATCCGTGGAGCAAAGAAAGAAACTGAGAAATCTCCAACGAGGCGTTTTGGGGAGGAATTTTCTATGTTAGAGTTTTACTCGCTACAGGGTGTACTTTGAGGGTTTGTGACTCTGCAGACCGTTTACATGCATAAAAACCTACATAACACACAAGGTGATGGGTAATAACCAGAAAAGCATGACACCTCTCCTTTAAAGGTGGGTTGGTAATTTTGGAGAAACCAGCTCGAGTGTGCAAGAATTTGAAAATACACAGCCGGAAAAAATCTGCCACTTCCTTACAGAGCCCCTCCTCCAACACACGCGAACGCGCACATGACCAATGAGGGCACGAGATAAGTTTGTGCACAGATGGAAGGCTGACAGGCAGGTAGGCCATCCAGTTATTTTAGCCGGGCCGGCTAAGATGATTGGTCGTGCTTTTTACAGTACTACGGCTTCCACAGATGACATTTTTTTAATGTATTTATTGTCAAAGCCTTACCTCTCACCAATTCCAATTAAGGTTCCAGTGGGGACCTTTCTCCCTGTGTGTGCCTCTCCACCTCTGTTTCTTACTTGCTACCCTTTTCCCTCAACCTATCCTAAGGGAGTGCATGTACGTAGACACGTTGTGCCTCTCCACCTCTGTTCCCTACTTCTTACCTACTACCCTTTTCCCTCAACCTATCCTAAGGGAGTGCATGTACGTAGATACGTTGTGCCTCTCCACCTCTGTTCCTTACTTCTTACTTGCTACCCCTTATCCCTCAACCTATCCTAAGGGAGTGCATGTACGTAGACACGTTAGTTTAGCTGCTATAGGCTTGGACTGTCGGGGGACACCTTACTTCTTCCTTCTGTCTGTACCTGTGTACTCTCATGTTCCGATTAACCCAGCTTCCCCCAAATTTCTTTTTGGTGTCTATCTACGCCGGGATCCTGAGTCGAGGCTGATCCTGTTGCTGCGGTCCTGTGTCCTGAGTTCTGGATTTGAGTCCTGGACTTCGAGTCGTGGCTGAACCTGTCACTGTGGTCCTGCCTGACTCTCATCATACTACTTCCCTGATGGCTCCCACAGGATTGTTGACATCCTCGTGGATTCATCTTCTTATTATAGACACATGCATTTCCAAACATTTGGTCTACCTACGCTGTAAAATGTATTATCTCTTCGATTGACACACGCCATCTATTGCACGTCTGTCTGTCCTGGGAGAGGGATCCCTCCTCTGTTGCTCTCCCTGAGGTTTCTCCCATGTTCCCCTTTTAAACTGTGGCTTTTTCTCTGGGAGTTTTTCCTTGTACGATGTGAGGGTCTAAGGACAGAGGGTGTCGTATTGTCATACTGATATTCTGTACAAACTGTGAAGTCCACTGAGACAAATGTAACATTTGTGATATTGGGCTATATAAATAAACATTGATTGATTGAAAGCATTTCATGTATTCATTGCTATCGGGATGTTAAGAGCATTCCATGGAATATAACAAAAAGTGTTTCTGAAATAAATTACATACCCCACCTTTAAGTCCCTCTTTTAAAAAAGGTTTGGAATTGTTTTATGATTTTTCTTTATTGGATTTGTATTTATTCTTAATGTATTTTTGTTGTATTACTTTCTATCTGTTTTACTGTCTTTTATGATTAGATCAATAGTTCACTTGCTCTGTGTATTTTAAGGGGAAAGCACTGTAACTATGTTTTGAAAGGTGCTATATAAATAAAGTTATTATGCTCAATGGCATATCCGTTCCACTTAAGGTACTAAAAAACATCTGCTGAAGCTGCACCCAAGGTGGTTTAAGATGATACAATTGCTGAGGATGTTTGAAACATGATTGATCTTTTTTTTTTAATTGGCTCTTGCTGTTTAATGTATGCTTAAAACCCTAATCACGATCTTTTCAGATCTGGTTTCCAACAGTTGTATTGAGTTTTTCAAAATCCCTTCAGGTCTATCGCCATGTAGTGAGTGACAATGAATGCTCTGAAATCACTGCAGGATATTTTTTGTCCATACAGACTTAATTTATTTCGTTTAAAGTATAATTATTTGGCAACGCAAGTCTGATTATCCATATTGAATTTTGCACAACTCTCAAACTTGTATGTATTGTTAGTGTACATTCTCATCCCTTGGCCTCTTGCATTCAAACAAATGATGTAATGTGCTTATTAGTTACACTTTCTGTCAAAATGCTGTTTGTGCTGCTTCACTTTTGTAAATGAAACAAAGACTCAAATAAACACAGCTGTAGCTCCACTGAGAGGAAGAGTCCATTCCCAACAGTCTTGCAGTTGGAGGGAAAACAATTTAGAATTCCAAATGTTTAACTATTTCTCTAAATGTAAATGGCAGTCATATCTTTTGCAAACGTGTTTTATTTGAATGCCTAAAAGCAGTCGTGGAAAGTAACTAATTCAATTTACTCAAGTACTGTACACATTTGAAGTACTTACAGAGTATTTTCATTTTATACTTCTACTTTGCTACGTTTTAGTAGCAAATGTTGTACTTTTTACTCTACTTTATAAATTCAGATTATGACACAATGCTTAACTTTAAAACGCACCGTTCACACAGCAAGTTCCTCGTATGTGTAAACCTACCTGGAAATAAAAACGATTGAGCTGCTGAAACTCCTAGAGAATAAACATCCAGATCCAAACCGTAATGAATAAGATTTAATTATTAAGCATCCATTTTTTTTATTGCTTAAACAACTTCAGAAGGAGCAAGTTATATAAAAGCTTTGACAGTCTTTGGCTAGTAAACATTCGACTCCCCCGCGGTGGCTCCCCATCAGGGTAACACACTTTTCCCACATGCGCTCCATCTCTTACGTAAGATTGTTTGAAAGTGATTTACTGAGTTTCAGGTGGGGGAGGCAATGGGAGACTGTCAAGCTGCTGCATTTCCCAAACACCTCTCAAGACTTCATTTAGATCCCACCAGAAGGTTGTCTTTATGTAACCTTACTTTCAGTTTAAGGTTAAGATGATGTAAGATATACTTCATTGATGGGAAAGGTTTTCGTTACAGCAGCACGTAAAACAAAGTAGTGCACACAATTAGAAATAAACATCTCAAAAATTGAATATAAAAACAGAACTAAAAGAGTGAAAATAAAAGTTGACCGTGAATATACAAATATGTAGACTATCTGATAAATATTGAAAAGAAATAGTGGAAAGAAAAAGCACAAATAAGAAAATAAAGAGGTAAAAAGAAAGAATTCAATAAAAATACAGGGAGCTGCTTGCAACAGGCTGACACTTGGCACAGTGCCATCTTGCTATATCTGTTTAATCTGTGATTGTCTTTATCAGAAAAAAAAGATTTCTGATAAAGATGAGCTTCAGACTTGATATTGTAACAGTAGCCACATGTCTCCCTCTTCTGGCAGGTTTGTTGTGTACTTAATACATGGAATGGAGACATTGATTTCAGCACACAATGTAAGTAAACACAGACACTCGAGTAATCTGTAATACAATTAAGATGAGAAGTTTAGATCATTTTTTTCAGCTCTGAAAAAAAGACGACAATCGGCATGTAAGGGTATTGTGAGTGGTAGTTAAAGGTGGGCTATGTTATTTATTTCAGAAACACTTTTTGTTATATTCCATGGAATGCTCTTAACATCCCGATAGCAATGAATATCTTAAGTGCTTTGACAATAAATACATTAAAAAAATGTCATCTGTGGAAGCCGTAGTACTGTAAAAAGCACGACCAATCATTTTAGCCGGCCCGGCTTGAATAACTGGATGGCCTACCTGCCTGTCAGCCTTCCATCTGTGCACAAACTTATCTCGTGCCCTCATTGGTCATGTGCGCGTTCGTGTGTGTTGGAGGAGGAGAGGCTCTGTAAGGAAGTCTGAAGGAAGGGGCACATTTTTTCCGGTTGTGTACTTTCAATTTCTAGCACACTCGAGCTAGTTTCTCCCAAATTACCTACCCCACCTTTAAGTGAGGAAGTGAACTCTTGTTTTTGGAAAATGCAAAACTGATCCACAATGTGTAGTGCTTTGAGGCACATCTGCAGTGACTAGTAGCCAGAACAGCTATTACAGAATGAGCAAAAGGCCATAGGGGTTATGCAAAAAATGTTAATGATATAATTGAATGTGAACGTTTTAATGGATAACTACCGAACAAATTGTTTTTGTATTATTCAAGCACATATATGAACATCATATATTTTGTATACAAAAAAGTTGACAACAGGGGTAGATATTTAAAGTAATACAAAATGACATTAAGTAAATACAATTAACATAATACAGTTCCATATTTCGGATTAAATATTTGTTAAATTAACAATTAGTTTTGATTGCTTTTTTATTCACAATATTGTTAATAGTGCTACTTTATTATTTTAGTTCTTGGTAAAAATCTGCACAATTTGGTTAAGAGTCAGACCATCTTTTTTTTATGGACATGACATTTCCCTAAAAATAATATTAACTGCACAAAAACTTACATTTGCGTCCATACTATCAACTTTAAATATGTAAAAATGTCTCTATCCTATCCTGGAGTACTTTTTGTCCCGTTTTATTTTTAAAAGATATTCTACCCCATGCCAAAATATTCTACAATACATACATTTACAAAATAAATGGCTCTATACTGAACAAATCAGTCAAATGTCAAATGGTGATTTTCCATTGGACTTCGGAACGTACACTATTTATTTTGTATTTACATTATTAAATACCGGTACTATACATAGATAAAACATGGCGAGAGATGGTAGTACATAACAATCCATCTCCTCCTATGAGTCTTTTAGGCAGCTTTGCCTTTAAGCTCTCCGAGCTTCCGTAGTGTTGTTTTTTTTAACCGGAAAAACTGTTTGGTCCGTGTAACGTGAACGTCATTAGGTGCCATAAAGATGGCGGAGTCGGAGGAGGAGGTGGACGTCTTGGTCCAGCGAGTTGTCAAAGACATCACCAATGCCTTCAAGAGAAACCCCAACATGTAAGTACATTTATCATGAACATAGCAGAGAGACTGGAGCGGTCTGTCTCATCCAGTGGACCCTGAACACACCACTGCTTGACCCAGTCTTTCAGCTGTGTGGGCTCGGACTATTACCTGGAATCACAGCGGTCCAGGGAAAGTTGACAGTTTAGCTAGCTTAGCTGTTTGTTTGTTCTCTTATATATAGCTGGAAAAGGTTCTTAGAAATATATAATTGATCTGTTAAATAACAAAATAAACAGTGTGTTTGTTTGTCTAGCCAGTTAGCTCGCCCTTTGACGTGGTAAGGCGGCTGTCAAAACCTTCTGCCCAGGCGAGCAACGTTAGCTCATCAATGATGTGGTTAGTAATTCAGAACGATAAATCAAAAGTGTCATTTTTGAAAATGTAGCTTTTGTTTCCCCATTCCTTGGTGTTCTGGGGTTGCTTCAGTCTCTAATTTAATAGAGGAACGCCGGCATCGGGCTGTCAGTGTTGGCAAATGCCTTCAAGAGCTATCGTATTAGCTTATTACCTATTTATAGTGCAAATAACACCTTAATATGTACTTATGGTGCTATACTCTATGGTTTCAAAAGCCCATCATCCTAAATATTAGGAAATGTGGATAATTATTTTATTTATAATTAATGTAGCGTAGAGGAGAAGAAACATTGAGTCTGTCAATGCTTACATTTGACGTAGAACCCCGAGTGCAGGACTGTCCCAGGAAGATGGTCCCTTTTGGATGTTCTTTTGTTCATTCAAGTCATTGAAATGATTTGAAATAGAGCTGTTGTTTTATGTGAACACTTTGACCATGGAGGCTTTGTATTCTGTTATATAAGAGACAGAAGGGGATGTGCAGTAATAGCACAAGCACAATAATAGTAATTCATTCATAGTCTTCGTGCATAGCACTGACAACATTCACATAATTTGCACATTATTCCTAAATAAGTGATTACATGTTGAATCTTACTAAAAACTCTCACAGATCTTTTCAAAAACAATTCAGAAATAAGAAACAGGTTTATTGCCAAGTAAGTTTACACATACAAGGAATTTGCCTTGTTGTATTTGGTGCATACGTAAACACAGTTAGAGAAGATCAATTGTAAGAAAAGAACAAAAAAAAGAAAACTATTATAACATTAACATATAGCAGTATTTATATGAGTATAGATGAAATATACATATACCCGTAAAAATGAAGTAAAATATATTTGCAGTATTGGTATGACAAGAGGAAAGCCCTGCAGATATAAGAGGTTTAGTTATAATATCAATACATTTGGTATTATCTCTTCACAAGATTCATTGCTTAAATAAATCATGGCATATAATCATAAATCAGCAGCCAATACAGACAATAATAAATGTAATCCCTCACCACAACTCCATCCAAAAATAAATTAAGTTGTGCTTTAGTATTTTGCAACATACACATTATTTACAATGCAGGAATGAATTAGAATCAATAAGAGAAAATGAATGTCTTCCTTGAAAAGTCGTTTCTATGGGCCTACATTGCAGTGTAAGCCCTACCATTGCTAACCATCCCTTCCAATTGAAGCCCCGCCCCCCCAAACAACAGCCCGTCCCCCTGAACTCCTCCGGTCACTTGTGCCCTCTTCTCTAATAGCTCCACACAAGGATGTTTTATTTAAGACAAAGTGTACACTATAAGACATGACCAATGTTTTCTGTCGGTTGGATGTTTGTGCTATTAATGAGGGGGGTGGGGGGGCTGTTAAATAGTATGCCATTTAAAAAAAAAAAAAAAAAAGAAGTGGATTCTGAATAAAATGTAGTTAATTGTCCTATTCTGAACTCAGCTGAGCTGAACATTATTTTGTCACTAAGACATCCACTTGAAAAAAAAGCTGTAGATTATCTGCTAAAATGCATTTATCGTAGCCCTCCACACACACACTGTTACCCACCCAAAAACACCCTCTAGATGGCAAAAAGAACATTTTACAACAGCAGCTTTAGTTTCATCACCTACAAAAACAACCAAATCACCTTCTTTTGATCCCAGGGTTAACATTGGAATACTAATTAAAACGATTTTTGGTTTATTCTCGAAATCATGACTCAAATGATATTTTATCTACTAGCTCTCCATACACCTTAGTATTGAATTTTATTATTTCAACTTTTATGGTGTACTTATAAATAATACGTAGCTTGCATCATATTAAAATGCATCTTTTCCAATATATACATTTACAATAATAATGTTAAACATGTTTCTATTGTAAGATGGCTCTCATATAATATTGGACATAAATAAGCCTCAATCAGACTGCACCTTATTCATATTGTTTGGTGTTTTTGTTCTCAAAGGTTTTAAATGGGATGTGTAAGACTGCTCTTTTAGATCCACAAACTCAGATTTCCCCTTCTTTCTCCCAGCTATTGCAGAACATTTTGGGGGAAATAGTTTCTATAAATTGTCAGAAAAATACAAAGAATGTGCCTCAAGCCCCATGTTGTGTTGTACGAACAATTCCTCTATGTTCACATACAACTAGTCAAATCATCCCTCCTATGCTCCCTCAGTGATGAGATTGGTGTGATCCCGTGTCCAGAGGCCCGCTACAACCGCAGTCCCATCGTGCTGGTGGAGAACAAGCTGGGTGTGGAGAGCTGGTGTGTCAAGTTCCTGCTGCCATATGTCCACAACAAGCTGCTGCTCTACCGCCAGCGCAAACACTGGCTGGAGAGGGAAGGTACCTGAACTCTCACAACATCTGCCACAACGAATAAATCATGTTATTATATTTTGTCTAACTTATTGTGACATTAATACCTTTGATGGATTAAAGACCAGAACTGTTTTCATTGTCTATACGAGTATACGTATACCCCCACAACAACACAGTGCAGAAAGAGAAAGTGCAAGGGAGGTAATATGGCGCAAAATTCATTATACTGTAATTGAGGTATCCTGTATTGTAAACATGACAATACAGGATAACAGCACAGAGTAAGTTAGCATCCGAAGGTCTCCTCAACAAAAGGACTTGGACTTCGGAATATTGCTTAGTAAAAAATATCTCTGGGAAACACGCATTTATGACACCTACATGTTTTTATGAGCAGGGATATCTCCACATATAAGCACCACTTTTATCATTTTTATCCTAAATGCATAAACTAACTACAACATGTTTGCATGGCTGAGCATCACCACCGCTAAGCTAATAATGGCGGCTAATGTTCAGCGTGAGGGCGTTTAGTTGTCTCATTCAGTCACTTGTTAGGATTAGCTGTGAACCAGTGGGGTGCTTACTGACTTATTTCATGTCATAAACGAACTGTGAAGTTCTCTTCAGTTTGTGTAAACAACAGACCATATTTCAAGCGTTCCAACCAAGAAACGTAAAAAACAACTGTTGACTTTTAGATAAGGGAATCGAAAGTGGTAAAATGCTAACTCATTTCCATGTCTTAGAACTCATTCCTGCACAACTCTTTTGAACGCTACTTTATTTTACAAACCTAGTTTGCAAGTTTAATATAGAAGCGGTTTCCTTTTGCGTAAACCTCCTCCATACTGATGAACATCAGAGGAGCTAACTGTTGATGTTTGTGTGTCTCTTAGCTTTAGCGGATATCACCTGCACTCTGTTGCTGCTTAACCCGGACTTCACCACTGCATGGAATGTCAGGTACAGATACATTTTCGCAGCACAAATATTTGTTCTCTTTGAAGGTGAGCTGTTTGTTGTCTCTCGAAATATCAAATATCTCTTTACAAGACCTAATATTAAAAGCTGGATATAGTTAGACTGGTGCATTGGCTGAGTGCTGTGACGATTATGTGGAAATACATATAATCCCAGTTCAACACACCGCAGTGGGATTTAAGCATGCTGTACTGACCCTGTGGAAGAAGGCCACAGTCTGCAGTGTTGGGGGGTAATGCGCTACGAAGAAACGCATTACTGTAATCAGATTCCAGGGTTTCCCACACATAGACTTTACTTGGGCGGGCCGCCCAGTTATATTAACGTCCGCCAAAGTATATTTCGCTTGCGCTACACTCAAAGTTCATGGTTGAGGAGACAGAGCATAAATATCAGAGTGTCATGGAGGAAATGTTGCCTGTTTTCACGGTGGAATCACCATATTTCAGAAACACATTGGGCAAGATACAGGTAGTGGGGGGGCAGCCCCATCAGACAGGAACACTTGAAGCTACCTGGACCAGAGCTCTGATAACTGAGCTACAGAAAACACGATGTTCAGACAAAGAGCAGAAACAGAGCTCTGTGATCAGTACTGTCCTTATTAGATTAAGGATTTGTGCTGATCTGGCAGAAATAAAGTTCAAATTTATATTGTTATTTGATTTGTGGTGCTTCTCTGGCGATGTCACAAAAAGTAATCTAACTAGTAGTGTAACTTATTACTTTCAGCAGTGAGTAACAAAGTAAAGAAAGGCATTACTTTTTTTTTAAAGGACTACTATGTGTAATGCATTACTTTATTTGAGTAACTATGCCAACACTGGTAGTGATGCATGGCTGCTTGTTGTTGCAGGAAGGAGCTGGTGCAATGCGGAGTCCTTAACCCAGAGAAAGACCTCTACCTGGGCCAGCTCGCCCTCACCAAATTCCCCAAGAGCCCGGAGACATGGATACACAGGTTAGACTTTGCTGCTTCTCCACATTGTCAGATTCACTCCTGCACATTACAGTGACTACAATGTTGTGGTTGATATGATTGAAAGCTGGTAAATATGTGAGTCAGTCAAACATTGGTCACAGGAACCAAACTACTCCCTTTTTCTATCAAATGACATCAACCTAATACAGTAATCTAATTACTTTGATAATAGATTCTCACAAGGACAGTGGCACTTGAGATGGCAACTGATGATGCAGAGGTAGAGAAGATCGTTGACAACAAGTGCTTGCACATATATATAATATCGCCATAATGAAACAATACCCAAATATTTTTTGAATTGTCTTAATGGCAGCTCCTTCTCTCGGCTCCCTTTTCCCCCTGTACTCTGAGCTCATTGCACACACTCTCTTTATCTTTTGCGACAAGTAGTCGGGAAGTTAAGGATAAAGCTTGTTTTCAAAAGGCACTACAAAAAAATCCACTTCTTGTTCCAATAATTATTCTTTCTCTATCCTGCTACGAAGCTGTACACAAGTTGAAGCAGTCCAAACGTTTGGTTTGACCACTCAACAACAAACTCTGCCCCAATAGTCACTGTGCCATCAACGTGCTGCTTCCAAAGCTGGAGAACTATGGTCTAAATTTAGATCGAGAAACTCTATTTAAACGCAGGTAAAGGTCCTGTGCCTCTGTATACGTTTCTGTATTGGAAACAGGTTGTTAGATCCCTGTTTCTATAAAGACAAGAAGGACACGCACATAAGCATTATTTTAGCTTAGAACAACCATTACATAATAATATGTTTTGTGTTGTTAATACATTATTAGTCTATTTATAATACTGAGGCGCAGACACAAAACAACCCGATGTCAAAATTGGAACTTATAGTCCTGAATTTCCATCAGACACTTTGTCTCCTGTTTCAAATTCAAACCTTTTTACCTGCCCTCTGCTGTGTGACTACAAAATAAAGTTCCCTTTTGGCTGCTCTGACTAACCGGGACTTCACACCTCCAGTGGCAGGAGGAGAGCTATTGTTCAATTGTATCATGGCTTTACATAACCTTGCCCCTACATACATCAGTGACTGCCTTTTCATTTTATAAAGGACACTCAGACTCTCCAATGACCTATCTTTTTAATTTGGGGTAATTTTTAGTGGTATCACTGTTCATGTTTTATTGTTTTATGATCTAACTCTTTCTCTTTGTTTTTATAACTTGTATTTAATAATGTTCCTTACTCTTTATTTTTACGTATCTTGTCTTGTCGTGTAAAGCACTTTGGGCTGCATCTTCCATGCCAGGTTCTTATTAAATAAAGTGTATTATTATTATTGTGATTGTCTGGTAAAAAGTAAGCGTACACCAGTGTCTGAAGGTGCTGACCCAGCAGTGGTTGTTTCCCTATAGGCGCTGGGTGCTGCAGCAGATCCTGGGTCAGTGCTCTGCAGCGGACCGCAGCAAGAAGCCTCAGCAGGGGGAGGTAGAGCGGGGGGACGCAGAGCGGGGGGATGCAGAGAGGAGCCAGCAGCTCAGCGAGCACCTGGCCCGGACGCTTCACCAGGAGATGAAGGTGTGCTCCGACGCCGCCTGTCGTTACCCCAGCAACTACAACGCATGGTCCCACCGCATCTGGGTGCTGCAGCACATGGGCCAGGGCAACGTCAAGGTAGGATCAGGAAGATATGCTTTTTATATATTCTTTTAGTTTTAAGATTGAATTTTATTGTGATAAGAGTGTCAACAGATTTCACATAACTGTATTAGGTTAGTTGAAAGCAATCATTTTAAGTTTAAATAAAAAATATTAGGTTCAACTTAATATTATTGCTTTCAACTAAACTAATACAGTAATGTGAAATTTGTTGACATATATAAATGAAATTCAAGGTTTCCGTTTTTTTCAGTGTATTACAATACTACATGGTACAAGTGTTTGTCTACCACTTTAAAATGAAAACTGCTCCACCAGTTAACATTCTGCTCAAAAATTGTAGGTCAACCCTGTGAGAGAATCTATGAATCAGCCTTCATAATAGGTTTCAAGGTTCTTATTTGTCATACGAACATAGCTACAGTGGAGTTATGACGATGAAAATCTTAGGTCACAGGCTCCTCCAACTGTGCAATACAATAAAACAGATAAGCTGAAAAATATAGTGCAAGTAAATAGTAAATACAAAAAGAAAAATAGTTTTAAAAAAAAGTGAAATATGATATATTAGATAAATCTTTTTTTTTTTTGTAATTATCTTTTTATTTCCTTACAGGTTAACAAACAGACTTATACATAGATAAGAAAAAAAACAAGACAAAAAAAAAAGACACAAAAGACATCACAACAGGGCTATTTATCCCTTGCAAGAGCTCTTTAACAGTCATTCAGCAATCCTTCTTTTTTTTAAGCTAAACAAAATCTGGCCTTGTGGGCCTCACCAAATCCCGCCATCCCTTCCACCTCCTCTCAAGTGATTCGCTCTGTAGTCTCAGTGCATATGTCAACTTTTCCATTATATATATCTGATGAATCACGTCCATCCACTCTCCCGCCGTCGGAACCTCTTGGCGCATCCACTTCCTGGTTATAGATTTTTTGGTTGCCACCCTTAAAATGTCAAAAATGTACCTATTGTCGTCATCCATTATACCAAGGTCTACTTTCCCCAGGTACATCACTTCAAATGTCAGTGGTACTTTTGCATTAAGCATTTTTACCATATAATTGTGGGCCTGAGTCCAAAGAGGGATTATGGATGGACATTCCCAGAACAGGTGAAAGTGGTTGGCATTAACATTACCGCATTTCCTCCAGCAGTCCGCCCCAGTTTCCCTATACTTTTTGAGCAGGCGTGATGAAGAACCTGACCGTGTTTTTCCATTCAAACTCCCTCCAGGTCTGGGAATTGGTTGTTTTCCATTGTTGTTTACATATTTGTCCCCATTCTTCTGTCGTAATAGTAACATTTGCTTCTCGCTCCCACTTTTCTTTGATGTAGGATGTATCTGTCAATTTCGAGTTCTGTAAACCACTATATATTTTTGCTATTAACCTTCTACACTGTTCCGAATTGTACGCATCTACAAATACCCTCAACACGCCTTGTTCTATGGTTTTTATATGTGCTTTTGTGATTTTCTGGTTCAAATAATGCCGTATTTGGAGATACCTGTAGAAATCATGCTTTTCCAGTCCATATTTTAATTTGAGCTTTTCAAAGCATTCTATAGTCCCCTTGGTATACAATGTGTAATAACATGTGAGTCCCTTTTGCTTCATCCCTCGAATCCCCCCTCTACTCTACATTCCCCCTTTCTCTTTCGATAGTTTTAGTGTTTTGAGTCTGATTCTGGGCCTTTCCCCTGCCACACAAATCTAGAGATCATTCTGTCCCACTCTATGAATTGTTTCTCAGTGACTGCTACAGGAAGTGTCTGGAAGAGATACAGGAGCCTTGGTAGGACATTCATTTTTATAGAGTCTATTCTAGAGCTTAGGCCCAGAAAAGGCAACAGGTTCCACCTTGCTATGTCTGCTTTAATTCTTGAAATCAAAGGCTCGTAGTTAGTTTCAGACAGCTTTTCCAGATCTCTTGGAATATCTACTCCTAGGTACCTCATGAAATCCGATTCCCATTTAATGTTGTATTTTTCCCTTATTCCTTGAGAGGGGTTATAATTGAACGTGAGGGCCTGTGTTTTTTTAACATTTAATTTATAACCTGATAATGAGCCATATGACTCCAGGCTCTTCATCAGCTCAGGGAATGATTGCTCTGGTTGGGTCAAATATATCAGGACGTCGTCCGAAAATAAGGATATTTTCTGTTCGCCTCCAGCCATGTCCACTCCTTTAATGTCATTATTCTGTCTTATCCACTGGCTTAGTGGTTCTATGAAAATGGCAAAGAGTAATGGGCTCACCAGGCAACCTTGACGACAGCCCCTTTGTAGTATGAAAGAATTTGATAGGTCCCCATTTGTCATATAACGTCTGAATGGTCCTAATTATAATTTTGTGAAATCCAAATCTTTCCAACACCTTATATAAAAATGTCCATCTGACAGAGTCGAACGCCTTTTCTGCATCTATCCCTACCAATAATGATTCAATCTTTCTCAATTGTATGTGTCTTATAATGTGCAGTGTTCTCCTGACGCTATCCTGTGTCTGTCTTTGCGTTATAAACCCTGTTTGGTCCGTATTGATAATCACTGGTAGAATGTTCTCTATTCTTTTGGCTATAATTGATGTGAATAATTTATAATCTTGATTCAGAACACTAATTGGCCTAAAGTTGGAACAGTCTAATTTATCTTTACCTTCTTTTGGTATTATTGAAATTGTGGCCTCCCTCCATGAAGATGGGATCACCCCCTTTTGTAACACAAAGTTGAATGTTCTCAGTAGAATTGGATCTAATGTTTCTCTAAATGACTTATACCACTCCGAGGGGAACCCGTCTGTGCCAGGGGACTTTCCAGGCTTTAGTCTACCTATAGCTGCATTTAACTCTTCCTGTTTGATTGGGCTGATAAGCCTTCTGATTGGTCAGCATTTACCATCGGCAATTGGAGGGACCCAAGGAACCCTCCAATCTGATCCTCATTGTCTATACCTGGTTGTGTATATAATTCTTTATAGTATGTCTCAAAACAGCTTTGTATGTCCTCCAATTTATCCTGAATTATTTTAGTTCTTGGATTTCGGATCTTGGTTATGGTATTCTCTGCTTGTTGTTTTTTTTTTTTTTTTTAAACTTTCTTTTATTGATTTTTTCACAAGGTACAATTACACACAACAAATATTACATTTCAGAGAGAACAGTGCCTGTACGGAGACGATCTACATAGTTATCAAATATTGCTTGGTTTTTTATGACTCATTTGTTATGTACCTTAACCATTTTTCCCAGCCCTTAAGAAATTTGTCTTCGATTACTTTCAACTTGTATGTGATTTTCTCCATTATTAGGATATCACCAATAATATTAACCCATTGTCTGTAGCTTGGTGTTTCCGCCTTTAGCCAGTTTTTAGTGATAGCCTTCTTTCCAGCAGCTAGGAGGATCTTGATCAGGTATTGATCTCCGACATGTACAGATCCTTCCATATGTCCCAGGTATAATACCAAACAGGTTCGAGGGATTCTATATCCTAATACCTTGCATATAACAGAGTGTACACAGTCCCAGAAAGGTTGAATTTTACTGCAGCTCCAAAACACATGTGTATGGTGAGGTTCCTGATGTTTACAAAGTCTCCAGCATGATTGTTGAGTGTTTGTTTGTTTACTAGTGATTTTGGGTGTGTAAAAGAAACGAATTTGGTTTTTCCACAGAAATTCTCTCCATCCGTGTGACTGTGTAGTGGTCTGGTGCATTTTCCACATATCATACCACATCTCATCTGAGATCCTTTCGTTTAGTTCTTTTTCCCATTTAGTTTTTACATAGAGTGTTGAGTCTTTTTTGGCTTCCATCAAGCACGAATACAGGGTTGACACAACTTTGGGAACATCATCATGGTAAGCTCGTGCAATAATATTTACAATAGGTTGTATGTCATCTTCATTTTTCTTAACCTTTTTTGTATAGTAGTCCCTCATTTGCATATATCTGAATAAGTCTTTGTTCTCTAGGTCAAAGAGGTTTTTCAGGTCTTGAAAGCTTCTCATTTCTCCCTTCTGGATAACCGTGCATATGGCTGTTAAACCCTTTTCTGTCCATTGCTTGAATCTACAGTCATAGCTTCCTGGTTTGAATCCTTTGTCATAGGCTATCCAGTCTAATAGTCCAAGTTCCCTTCCCAATTTCAATTGTTTAATAATAGAATACCATTTTTCTAGTGTAAATGTTGTTATTGGGTCTAGGTCTCCCTTTTCTTTAATATGGGGAGGTATTTCTCTTTGCCCTATGAGTGGTTGAATTGGGGACTCTGTAAGTATTTCGATGTCTTTCCAGCGGGCTATATAATCGGAGTTGCACCAGTAAATGAGAGGACGTAGTTGTGCTGCATGATAATATTCCTTTAAGTTTGGAAGTGCCAGTCCCCCTCTTTCTTTAGGCAATTGCAGTGTGGTATATCTTATCCTAGGTCTTTTACCCCCCCATATGAATCTTGATATAAGCTTATCCCAGCTTTGGAACTGAATCTGCGGTATATTTATCGGCAAGGATTGAAATAAATACAAGCGTGGTAGAATATTCATTTTCACTGTATTTATCCTGTCAATAAAACTCATCGGGTAAGTTGACCATTTTTCGAAATCTTTCCTTATATCTTTGTCAATACATTCATAGTTGCTTTGGTACAGCTTTGCTACATTTTTGGTTATGTTTATTCCTAAGTATTTAATTGATTTAGCTTCCCAGTTTAAATTAAATTCTTTTAGTTTTTGATTTGGAGCGCAGTTAAACATAAGGATTTGAGTTTTAGATATGTTTAATTTGTATCCTGAATATTCACCAAATTGTTCCATAATTTGCATTAGCTTTATAAAGGAGCTTACTGGATCTTTCAGCATGATCATGACGTCGTCTGCGAAAAGGCTAATAACATGTTTTTGTTGACTAATTTCTATTCTGCATAGCATTTTCCTGTCTGATCATTTGGGCTAATGGTTCTATAGAGCAAACAGGGTAGGGCTGAGACAGCAGCCCTGCCTAGTTCCTCTTTCCAATGTAAATCTGTCTGTTAGTGAGCCATTAACTTTAACTCGAGCTGTTGGTTTGTTATAAATAGACTTAATGCATTTAATTGTTTTATTACTGAATCCAAATTTCTCTAATGTTAGATATAAAAATTCCCAATTGACCCTGTCAAATGCTTTTTCCGCATCGAGACTAATCAGTGCTGCTGGCATTTTATTTTTTTGTATTCTATGTATGATGTGTAACGTTCTTCTGATATTATCATGCGTCTGTCTGCCTGAAACAAAGCCTGTTTGGTCCTCATCTATGAGGTCTGGTACTATTGTTTGTAGCCTGTTTGATAGTATCGTAGTGTAGAGCTTGTAATCAACATTAAGAATTGAGATTGGTCTATAATTTTGGCAAAATTCTTTATCTTTTAGTGGTTTGGGGATAACTGTAATAATTGCTTCTTTCCATGAGGGGAGAGTATCCTCTTTTGACATGATCCAATTAAAGGCACCTAGTAGCAGTGGAGACAGTTCTTTTTCTAGTTTTTTGTACCACTCAGATGGGAATCCATCACTACCTGGAGCTTTGTTTGTTTTCAGTTTTCCGATTGCCTTATGGATTTCATCTATAGTTATCTTTGCTGTTATACGTTCATTTTGAACTTTACCTATAGAGGGCAGATCCAGTGAGTCTAGGAATGACTTTGTACGCATATGATTTGTTGTAGACGTTTGCATGTAAAGATCTTTGTAATAATCTCTAAAAATATTTTCAATTTCTTTGGGTTCATATTTAGGTTGATTTTTTAGGGTCATGTAGTTTGTTGACTGTGATTGCTGCCTGTTGCTTTCGTAAACGTCTTGCCAACAACTTTGTAGCTTTGGGGCCTAATTCATAATAATTTTGTTTAAGATATCTTGCTTTTATCTCCATATCCTGATGTAGTAAGTTGTTGATTTGGTTTCTCACCTCTTTGATTTGTTTTTGTGTATTTCTATCACTTTTTTCTTTATGTTTTTGTTCTAATTGTTTCAGGTCGCTGTGAGATTATTATATTGAGTTTCTTTTACTTTTTTGAGGTTACTTGTAATAGAAATCAATTTTCCTCGTATTACTGCTTTTAATGCATCCCATAATATGGCTGGGTCTGTGTTGTCGTTATTGTTTTCCTCTAAGTATTTCTGTATTTCATCTTTGATTTGTTCAACAACCAATTTGTTATTCAATATGCCCACGTTCAATCTCCATACTGTGTCTCTCCGTCTGCACCCCAGGTTAATATTCAAGTAGATTGCACAATGATCAGACACGTCAGCCACTCCAATTTGACAGTCCTGTATTTTATCCTATTTTCCTTCTGCATAAAAAAGTAATCAATCCGTGAGTATACTGAGTGTACTGCCGAGTAATAGCTGAAATCCTTTTTTTTGGATTAAGGTCCCTCCATACATCAAAGAATCCCATTTCTTCCCAAGTGTTTTTCACCAGCTTTGTAATAGGTTTTTTAATTCTCTTACAGTTTGTTGTGTCCAGATCATAATCCATTATCAAATTGAGATCTCCCCCACTTATACATATTCCCTCTGTTTCTACTGCAATCAGATCAAGCAAGGCCCCAAAGAAATACTTATCACTCTCAGGTGGTGCATATATGTTCACCAATGTTACTTTAGTTTTGTCAATTGTCCCTTTCACAATAATATATCGTCCCTCTCTATCTTTTATTTCTTTTTGGTACTCAAATTTGACTGCATTAGAAATTAAAATTGCTACTCCTCTTTTACGTGCGTTAGAGTGGGAGCTGTAAAAGGTGTTTTTGAATCCAAATTGTTTGAATTTTTCATGTTCCGTCTGTGAAAGATGGGTTTCTTGTAGGAAAGTAATCTGTGACTTTTCTTTTTTGATTTTCGTTATAATTTTTGCTCTTTTTATCGGGTTTCCCAAACCATTAACGTTAAGGGACATAAGCTTAATTCCGTCTTGTTTGTTAGTCATAGGTTGATTTTGGTTCAGTCATTTTGTAGTGTCTCCCACTCAGGTTAACAGTGATATAACTATTGGCACTTAAAAACATTGAAAACAAGAAAACATTTCTAAACGTAACTATAGACAGAAAAGGCGACCTCCAAATAGAGGTGTCAACAACCCTCAGATGTTGACTCACCTCTTGTTCTGAGGGGGAAAGTCTTCCATATGGGAAGGGCCCCCAGCTAGTAGTAGGATAAAACCCAAATTGAGTTAAACTGCCCATACTAGGCTTATGCAATAACATAGGCAGCTATGTTTCATTCCCTTTTTAAGCCAACATGCCAGATATCAATATGTATTCATGTCACTTCTCATTTCAAAACTAACAGTCAATGTTTTTGATTAACATTACAAGGATATATTCTTATCTTTTTCCATTATGCGTCAGGCTGAAGAAGAAGACTTTCATTCTGCGTTGTTTTCTTAATGTTCGAATTCTCTCAGCAGTCCTCTCGCCCGTTTGCCTGTCTGCGTGGTTCTGTTGTTTCCGACGCGTGTCCAAGTCTCGATCCCCGTGGACCTGAGCCCGCCGCGGCCAGCGGAGCCTCTCGTAGCGGTGGTGTCTTCTACTTCATATCCTCTTCCCCGCATATCGCTGGCTGCTTCCTCTGCGCTGTTATATGTCTTCATTCCATTAGCCCAGTGAATACGCATCTTATTGAGAGGTGTCTGAAAACGGATGCCTTCTCTTCAAGATCTTCTTAACGCCCGCGTATGCCTTGCGTTGGAGCAGTAACCTCGCGGTGTAGTCGTGCTCTAAATATATCCTATTGTCTCCGAGTTTGACAGTTTTCTTTTCCCAAGCCCTCTTCAAGACCATCTCTTTTACATGGAACTGCAGAAAGTTCAGGATGATCGACCTCGGAGGTTGTCCCGATTTTGGTTTCGGTGCCAGGGCTCTGTGGGCTCGTTGAATCTGGAGATCTGTCTCTATTGACAGCTCGTCTCGCAGCCATTTATCCACAAACATCGCCACCGTGTCACTTTTCAGCTCTGCATCTTCTGGTATGCCGTATATTCTCAAATTGTTCCGTCTGGATCTCGATTCCAAATCATCCAGCTTTTCAGTCATAAACTTGTGTTCTTTTATTATTTCCTGCATATCGCTTTTTGCCTCGGTACTCCAGAGCTCAAACTCCTCCGTGCGATTCACAACGGCGTCTATTTTATCATTTTGCTGTCCAACTTCTGTGTGTATTTTTTACCAGTTTCTGGTTAATGTCTTGTTTGAATTCTGTCAGCTCGTTTTTTATTTGAGTGGCGATGTCCTCCTTAAAGATGGTCAAGTCGGTTTTCAGCTCGCTCCGCATGGTTCGATTTGCTTGCTAATGCTGTCCAGATTAGCTTGTGGTTTAGCCATTGCAGTGCTAGCTTCTGCAGTTAGCCTGTCCTTTTCTTTGTTAATATTAGTTGACGGTTGACGGTTCTCGCTTTTCTTATTCCTTGCTTTTGTTGACCCTCCGCTCATTATCAACTGTCCAGGATTTTTTATATGTTTTCATTTTCGAGTTAGGCGGAGTTTATTCTGTTGGCATAAGGGAGCTCACTGTTCAAGCGACCATGCTGCTCAGCTGTCCGCAGGAAGTCCTGCTTGTTGTTTTTTAAGTTTATAAGCTAAGAGTTTGGCTGATTTACCCCCTACTTCATAATATTTTTGTTTGAGGAATAACAATTTTTTTCGTACGTCTTGTGTGTAGATTTCGTCTATTTTATTCTTTGTTGTCATAAGTTCATGTTTTATGTTAGGGTCACCTGATTCCTTATGCTTTGTTTCTAACTGTTTATATTCACTTTCCAGATTCCTCAGCCTCTCCTGCTTTGCCTTCTTGACAAAGGCTGATTTGGCTATAATTGTCCCTCTCATTACTGCTTTGCATGCGTCCCATAGCACAGCCACATCCACCTCACCATTGTCATTTTCCATCAAGAACAGTTGGATTTCCTTCTTAAAGTCTCCCTTCACTTGTTCAGTCAAGATACCTGAGTTTAGTCTCCATAGGGTGTTTCTCTTTCTATTGTTCAGATTCAAAGTCATATACACAGGGCTATGGTCTGAGAGATCCATTATACCAATGTCACAGTTTCTAATTCTATGTCTGTCTTTGTTATACATCAGCAAGTAGTCAATCCTTGAATAGACTAAATGAGGGGATGAGTAATGCGTGTAATCTCTAGCTTTTGGGTTAAACTCCCGCCATACATCTATCAGTCCCATTTCCGTCATTAGGCCCTTTAATTTCCGAATTAGAGATTTATTGCGAATTGGATTCTATCCTGTTGCGTCCAATTTTGGATTCAGTCTCACGTTTAAATCCCCCCCAACTATCAGAATGCCCTGTGTTTCTGTAGCCATCAGATCAAACATTTGTTTATAGAACTGCCACTGTGAGCCTGGAGGGGCATAGATATTCAATATTGTGATAAGCATCCCATCTAGTTTTCCTCGAATCAGGCTGTACCTTCCCTCTTTATCCTTAATTTCTATTATGTGTTCGTAATTCATCCTACCTGAGATCAGTGTAGCTACCCCCCTCCTGTGCCCTGACCTATATGAAGATGAGAATACATGTTTAAACCCCAATCTTTTTAGCTTACCATGTTCCAATTCTGTGAGATGTGTCTCTTGTAATAATCCTATATCTACCTTATCTTTTTTCAATTTATTCAATATCTTGCTCCTCTTGATTGGATTAAGCACCCCATTTATGTTGTAAGTAGCTATTTAAGTTTTTTGTTCAGCCATCAGACCTGTGTAAAGTCATACAAATTCCCTTAACCAAAATAAACATTATTTCCTTATCACTTATGTCTTGGCATCCCTCAAATTGTACTGAGTAAGATATGAGTATTGCTGCCACACTTTTGTTAATCAGACCGTTTAGCTTAAGTAATACCACTTTCACGCTGTTAAATGCCATCATCAATGCTCAATGTCACAAAATGTAGCCCCTGAAAATAACAAACAGAAGAGACCTGAACATATGGCCTACAAACACACAGCAAAAGAACACAAGGTGAAAACTTCCAAAAGGGGTGCTATGGTGCCACCCCAGATCCCTGTTGGTGGGCGGAGGGGGGTTCCTCAATAGGCGTAAGGGCCCCTCAGCAGTGGTGAAAGTCAACATTTCACACGTGGCTATTTGTCCAACTTCTAGTACTTCTAGGCAAAAACTTGCCCGATAGACAGACTGTATAATTCTGGTAAGGTAGATGCCAATACTCCGGACTAAACCTTTCCAAAAGACTCTTTGTGAGCGCTATTAAAAATAAAAATAAACTGACTGGGGAGCTGTTGCAATAATACCTCCGTTGAAGATTGCAGGTTACTCTGAGTCCTGTGTAATCCGCTCGAACTCCTGTAACTTTTCCTTTGCACGCCGCGCTGTTCCCTCTCTTCTCTCTCCGACGCGTTGCCATGGCATCGCCTGTTGCAGCCTCTCCAACGTTGCCTCATGGTCCGGGGCGGCGAGCCCAGTTGGTCCCACGGAGAATCCCCGTTTCCTCATGTCACATGCTGCTTCTTGTGCGGATCCGTAGAGCTTCGGTCCGTCGTCCCAGTGGATTCTCATTTTAGTGAGAGGAGTTTGAAAGCGGATCCCTTTCTCCTTCAGAAGCTTCTTAATTCCGTTGTAAGCTTTGCGTTTCTGAACCACTTCTGTTGCATAATCATGGTCAAATATCAGCGGCCGCCCCTCCACAACGATCTTCTTTTGCCAAGCTTTCTTCAGGACCATCTCTTTAACCGTGAATTCCAAAAAATGTACGATCATAGAGCGCGGTGGCGAGTTGATGTTCGGTTTTTGGGCAAGCGCCCTGTGTGCCCGTTGGATTTGCAGGTTGACATTCGGAGGCAGTGAGAGCTCCGTTGTGGGCAGTTGGTGTAAATATTTGGGAGCAGAATCTCCTTCTTTATCCTCGGGTATTCCAAAGATACGAATGTTATTTCTCCTACTCCTCCCTTCAATATCTGTCAGCTTATCCTGCAGCATCTGCTGTTGTTTTAGGGATTTACAGAGCGCATCCTTCACCTCCATATTCCACGTCTGTTTCCGCGATCCGTCCCTCTGCCTCGGCGATTCGAGATCCTTGTGCTTGTAAAGTTTTAGTGTTGGCAGAGAGTTGTTGGTAAATTTCTTTCATTTAAGGTCGTTTATTTCGGATTTAACGTCCTCCGTGACTTGCTCCTTGAGCGTGGTTAAGTCCTTTTTCATTTCGGTTTTGAGGTCGCGTATTTCTTTGCTAATCGCCTGGAGCCCTGACCGCATTGTCAAGGCTAGCGAGTTAGCTTCAGCAAGTTGCACCTGTTCTTCATCGCGTTTCTGCTCCGTTGTTTTAGAATTTTGTCCGTTCTGTTGGTCTCGTCTTTCCCTACCTCTAGTCACAACTCCCCCACTCATCAAGGTTTACTATAACGTGTGTTTTTACGAATTATGGGGAGTTAGTTTTAAGCTAGCTATCGGAGAGAAGTTTTTACACAGCCATCACCTTCGCCGAATGTTATGGATGATGTTTCAAAGTTCAGGTGTTTAACAGTCTTATTGCCTGTGGGATGAAACTGTCCCTGAGTCTGTGGTTTTAGTCCTGATGCTGAGGTATCGCCTGCCAGACGGCAGCAGACTGAACAGTTTGTGGCTGGGGTGATGGGGGTCTTTTGTAATCCTGAGGGCTTTTCTTCCTGAGCCGCTGGGAGTAAAGGTCCTCCATGGATGGCAGCTCCGTCCTGGTGATGTTCTGTGCAGTTTTCACCACCCTCTGTAAAGCCTTACGATTGAGGACGGTGCAGCTGCCGGACCAGGCTGTGATGCAGCCAGTCAGGATACTCTCTATGGTGCACCTGTAGAAGGTCAGGATGCTCTCTATGGTGCACCTGTAGAAGGTCAGGATCCCCTCTATGGTGCACCTGTAGAAGGTCAGGATCCTCTCTATGGTGCACCTGTAGAAGGTCAGGATACTCTCTATGGTGCACCTGTAGAAGTTGCAGAGTATCCTGGAGTCCATGTTGAACCTCCTCAGCCTGCGGAGGAAGAAGAGCCGCTGTCGAGCTTTTTTGGTGATGGTGTGAAGAGTCCGTGTGAGGTCCTCAGTGATGTGGACCCCGAGGAACCTGAAGCTGCTGACTCTCTCCACCGTAGTCCCATTGATGGCGATGGGGGCGTGTCCCTCTCTCTGCTGCTTCCTGTAATCCACAATCAGCTCCTTGGTTTTGCTGACGTTGAGATGGAGGTTGTTATCCTGACACCAAGATGTCAGTTTTCCGACCTCCTCTCTGTACGCCGTCTCGTCGCCGTCGGTGATCAGGCCAATGACGGTTGTGTCGTCAGCAAACTTCACGATGGTGTTGGAGCTGTGTGTGGCCACGCAGTCGTGAGTGAACAGGGAGTAGAGGAGAGGGCTGAGCACGCAGCCTTGAGGGGCTCCGGTGTTGAGGATCAGGGTGGAGGATGTGATGTTTCCCACCCGCACTGCCTGGGGTCTGCCCGTCAGGAAGTTCAGGATCCAGTCACAGAGGGCGCTGTTGAGCCCGAGGTCTCTGAGCTTGATGACCAGCTTGGAGGGCACAATGGTGTTGAAGGCTGAACTGTAATCAATGAACAGCATTCTCACATATGTGTTCCTCTGGTCCAGGTGTGAGAGGGCAGTGTGGATGGTGAGGGCTATGGCGTCGTCTGTGGACCTGTTTGCTCTGTAGGCAAACTGCAGGGGGTCCAGAGAGTCAGGGAGGGAGGAGTTGATGAATGTTTTGACTAACCACTCAAAGCACTTCATAATGATGGAGGTGAGTGCTACTGGGCGGTAGTCGTTGAGGCTGGTGATTTTTGTCTTTTTGGGGACAGGAACGATGGTGGAGTGTTTGAAGCATGTGGGGACTACAGACTGCAGCAGGGACCTGTTGAAGATGTCTGTGAACACCTCTGCCAGCTGAACTGCACACACCCTGAGAACACGGCCAGGGATGCCATCAAGTCCAGGAGCCTTGTGTGGGTTAACCCTTTTAAAGGATTTGCACACATCTGCCCTGTTTAAAACAAAAGGGCAGGGCTCCTGGTCCTTCTGTGCCTCCACAGCCTGGCTGCTCTCAAAACGTGCAAAAAAGCTGTTCAACTCATCTGGGAGAGATGCACACGCAGACACTCCCGCAGCACCCCCCGCTGCTCCTTTGTAGTCTGGCATTGTTCTTAGTCCCGCCCACATGTTCCGGGTGTTACAGCCTTTGAAGTCAGACTCCACTCTGTCTCTATATTGTCTCTTTGCACTGCTGATAGCTCTCCGGAGTTCATACCTAGATTCCCTGTACTCCTCCAAATCTCCACCTTTGTGCTCGATAGTGCGCGCTTTCAGCTTGCCGCGCACCTCGCTGTTTATCCAGGGCTTTTGATTCGGGCTTGTTCGTACAGAAACCTTCGGTACCACGTCATCGATGCATTTCCCAATGTAGCAGATGACCGTGTCCGTGTGTGTGTTGATGCTGTTGTCCTCAAACACACTCCACTCCGTAGATGCAAACCAGTCTTGCAGAGCTGAGTTTGACTCCTCACTCCAGTGTTGTACTGTCCTTGTCATCGGTCTGTCCCGTTTGACTTTCTTCAAGTTAACGGTGTTAAAATCCCCGGCCACAACGAACGCCGCCTCTGGCCGTAAAGTCTCCGTCCTGTCGATAATCCCAAACAGCTGATCGAGTGCCGTGTTGTTGTCAGCGTGTGGCGGAATATACACTGCTGTGATCACAACAGATGTAAATTCTCTCGGCAGGTGAAAAGCCCGGCATGTGATCATGAGGTGCTCTAAATGAGGGGAACAGTCCGAAGAAATAATCCTCACATCTGTCCACCAGTTATTGTTTATCATGACACACACACCACCTTCCTTACTTTTCCCCGAGTTAACTTTCCTGGCGAAAAATAGTGAATCCGTCAGGAACAATGGCGGAGTCCGGGATAGCGGGGTTGAGCCAAGTCTCAGTGAGAATGAACACGTTACAGTTCTTATGTCCCGTTGAAAGCAATCCGACTTCTGAGTTCATCTAGATTATTTTCAATCGATTGAACATTAGCCAGAAGAATACTCGGAAGAGGGGGTCGGTTTTCTCGTTTCCTCAGTCTGACATTCAGCCCGGCCCGGGACCTCTGCTTTGTCTTCCTCCTGCGTCTCTCAGGTAAGACAGCAACAGGCAGCCATGGCGAATCTCCATTGTCTGTCGGTGGGCTGTTGTCCACAACAATAATATAATAACATATTAACATCATCTTTGACCCCAGCCATGTTCTGAACAGTCAATATGAATTGGTACCATCAAATCAGAG
Source organism: Dissostichus eleginoides (assembly GCA_031216635.1). Lineage (NCBI taxonomy): Eukaryota > Metazoa > Chordata > Actinopteri > Perciformes > Nototheniidae > Dissostichus > Dissostichus eleginoides. Next base: position 35,685,025 of record CM062269.1, on the reverse strand, counting down.
ATACAGGGCCGGCGATTTAACAAAGTCAGACTGAAGCACTCCTTCAAGTCAAATGAACGCTAAAGGGTCATTTTTTTCTTTTCTCTTCAGTGATCATGATGTTATGTCAAATGTTTGTTTTGCTTGTATCGTGTCTTGAGATGTGTCCTTGTTTGATGTTGCAAACGAAGCTGCTGTGATGCAAGTAAAATGTCATACTTGATCTGACAATAAATGATTATGGAATGTATTGTATCCCAGGTTCTCCATGATGAGCTGTCCTCCATGCGCCTGTGGGTGTCCATGCACGTGTCCGACCACAGCGGCTTCCACTACCGCCAGTTCCTGCTCAAGGCGCTGATCACTGAGCTCTCCCAGACTCCAGCTTCCACCTCCTCCCCCCAGCAGCGGTGCAGCACAGCCCCCAGCAGCAGCCGTCTCCACCACAGCCAGGCCAATGGGGAGCTGTCAGAAGCAGAGGCAGCCGCCGATGAGGAGTGGCAGCTGAGCGCCAACACAGTCCTACAGCTGTTCCACCAGGAGATGGAGCTGTGCTCAGACCTCATCCAGTCCTTCCCCGGGCACGAGACCCTCTGGAGTCACAGGTGAGCCCTCAAAGGGGGCTGTAACGGACATTTGTCCATTTCCGGTGACTTACTTCTGTTGCTTTTTATTTGCTGGTTGTGTTGGTTTTCACATTTGTAAGATCTGACTATCTGCAACCAGCAGTGTAAAGTAACTAAGTACATGTACTCAAGTACTGTACTTAAGTACAATTTTTAGATACTTGTACTGGAATTAAGTATTTCAATGTTATAATAGTGTACTTTTAATCCTCTACATTTATTTAATACCTTTAGTTACTTTACAGGTTTTGATGAATGATGTGAAATATAATCAAGTCTTAAATCAGACTTTAGTTCCACCTGGAGTAAATCCTCAAGCTACCCTGCAGTATACAAAGTCATTCAAACTAGCTGCACCTTTACCAGCTTTGAGAACACTTTAATGATCAATCATTATAAAACATATCATATATATTATTCTGAGATGGACCAATCTGCACAATGACTACTTTTACTTTTAATACTTTAAGTTTATTTGTATACTAATACTTTTTTACTTGAGTAACATTTAGAATGCAGGACTTTTACTTGCAACAGACTATTCCTACAGTCTGGTACTTTTAGTACGAGATCTGAATACTTCCACGTCTGTTTGCGACTTTCAAACCTGTCAAATGCTGTGGGTGACTATATCTTGGTAGATAAACTGAAGAGCTCTCTTTGAATACAATTTCTTGGAACTTGTTTCACCATTTATAATAATTTCTACAGTTACTCCTCGAAATAGTGTTTACTACAGCCAAACATTTGGATTTTTACACAATGCGTTATTAACTTCTAAAATATGATTATTTGCCCCCTGCGTTACCTGTATCAATATGTTTCTGAAAGATGGCGAACATGTCCTCCATGCTGTATGCTGCGACTGTTTATCTCTGCTATGAAACTGACATTTTTGTGTAGCGCAAGCCAAAAGGGACATTTGATTTATTTTTCTGTCCTCCCGTTATGCAGATAGTCGGAGTAATTATCTAAGATAAATGTAATCTGATTTCTGTAACATGTTACTTTGCAGCACCTTACCCCCAGCACTGTTCATAACTGAATGTATGTTTCCATCCCTTCTAGGAGGCACGTGTTCTACTTGTGGCACCACTGGAGGAGGGAGCAGCAGCAGAAGGGCAGCACAAACGGAGAGAGCAGGTCGGGGGTCCTCAGCAGTAATGGGGACCCTGCCCCCCCCACGCTCAGCGCTCAGAGCTCTGCAGGTGGAGGGGGCGGTGTGAACGGACAGGGCCACGCTGCTGAAGCTATGGAGGTCGACGGGGCGTCCTTGCCCGACCCGCGGGACAGCAAACGACTAAAGACAGGCGTCCTGCCGCCCAGCCCCCCCGCCCTGCCCTCTGAGCCCAGCTTTGTGAGCGGCTTTCTGGACGGCTGCTGCAACCCCGAGCAGAGACGCTTCGCCCTGGCATACAAGAAGTGGTTAGACACTGTCATCGGTCAGCAGCCTTGACGGAGAACAGGGAGCCCCATCCAGCTTTCTCAACATTGAAGTTGCCTTTAGACACAGATTTAGGATCAGCTGACTCACTGACAGTGTGTCCGATGCAGCGTGGCGGCTCTCCTCCTGACAGTGAGAGCGTGGGGGAGTTCGACCATGCCCAGTCTGTTCCTTCTCTGAAATATCTGGATTCTCTTGAGCTTCATCTGAGCCAGCACCCCTTCAGAATGGAAATGTTCACGATGTGGCCACCACAGGTCACCTCAGGTCAAACTGCCACTGCTTCTGTTAGTGGCAGTTCGGCACTCTTCTGCATCTTACTTGGTTTCAGTATTTCAGAAATGCAAGCTGCCACAGGAGGAGCACAAAGCAGAATGTGCATGCATTCTAACTCTCGAAAAATCTCACTTAACAAATGAAATAATCATAAATAAATAAAGTAGGATAAATAAATGACACAATCATTTGTGACATAGTTTAATAATTATTAAACCTCAATTTATTATTATGAATTTACTATTTTACAGTAACAGTTTTATTTAAGTTTTTCTCTTCTTTCAAAAGTCTTAATTCTAAAGTGAAAGCTTAGGGGGAATATGAAAAATAAGAGCAACAATAGCAAAACTTCACTTTGCACATTGCATTATTTAGGTTCCAGCGTTCTCTCGATGAGACATGCATACTGACTGGTGCTCCAGAGACAGGTGCTCCAGAGACCTGACGCAGAGGATCATGGGATCCCTTGGCCCTCATTTCTTGCAGTGACAGGGTTTAAGCACACCCCGGTTTTCCTTCAAACTTCCTTAATTTTCCGTTCTGAAGGTGGTAACATTTATTAATCATGTCATGTTCTCTTCTTTTCCGTTCTGAAGGTGGTAACATTTATTAATCATGTCATGTTTCTTCTTTTCCGTTCTGTGGGTCCTTGGTTTGCTGCTCCTGGTCAATTTCTCTGCTGAATATTGTCAGTAACTCCTATCTATGTAGCTAAGTGCTAAGTTACAGTAGCTTGCAACAGAAAGCCAAAAAAGCTATTAGTTAGCTAAATAGAACGTTATGTTTACCATGTGTAAAGTCATAGCTAACTTGCAAAGTCTTACCTTCTGGCAACCTGAAGCACTTAATATATAAGCAGAGAAATGTTAGCTTTAGCAGTTTAGCAGCACTGATGTTTGACTTGAAGGATAAAGAGCGGGGGAGGTGGCCCCCCCCGACATTCTGTGGTGCTACATGCTGCCGTTTCTACACCTACTTCATCTGTTACAGGTGTGTAGTGTGCAACACTGAACAGCACTTTGGACTATTTGATGATAATAGGCAATCATTGTTTTGTGGGGTACTATTGACTTTTGAAAATATTGTCTGTTATTTTGCACCAAGCTTGTTAACATTAGTCCTAGCTGCTTTGTGTTACTACCTTGTACAAAAATAGAGGTAACATGAAAAAGGTCAAGGTCTACCTTCTGTATTTGTGTTAAGGAATAACTTATAACACTCTTTTAAAAGTTGTAACATGCTGCACAGTTCATCCCTTCAATAGAGTGGTGCAGTAACGGAAGTTAGCATTGCAAGGGCTCCCTCGACTCAAAGCAATGGGATTTTTCCTTTGGATATAAAGATAGAAAATAAGATCAAACTAAAGTTATTGATACTTACACATTTGTTCTGCAGGATAATCTCCACATATTATCACCACTTTATGTTTTTTGAAGCTTAAATGCAACTGCCAGAAGTAAAAAGTTAACGTTAGTCTATAAGCTACAGCACGGTCACATGACTTCACATCACCAACGCTAAGCTAATGGCGGCTAATGTTAAGTGTAATGACCTTAAGTAGTCTCATTTAGTCGCTTGTTGGCAGCAGCTGTTTTTGTGATACAGAAGCTTCCAAAATGCACTAGTGGGGCTTTTACTGACGTATTTTAAGTCGTAAAAAAAAAAGTGCAAATCTCTTCAGCTTGCTTTCATCACATACCTTATGTCGGTATATCTAACCAAAAACGTGTTTAATAAACTGACTCCTTCGACGAGGGATCAGGAAGTGGTAACATGCTAACTCATTTCCAGGATTTTGGACTCACTCCTGCACCACTCTATAATGCAGAAGGTGTAAATGCTAGCTCCTCTCAACACACTGTCTCATCTGTATTAATAAGGAAAGAATGGTGTGTTAGAACATATATTGGACTTCAGTTTGAATGAGATCTATCGTTTTGGGACGTTATGGGTCCTTCTCACTATTTGTTTAGCTTTGTCAATGAATATATCGGCACACAAGGTAACAAACACACACAACAACACGGAGGAATTTGTTACATTAGCATTCACGATATAGTCTAGTTGCCAGCATTGTGAACCCGGAAATGTTGAGTGTCCCAAAGTTTTATGTTAGAAATGAATAGTACGGATCCAAAGCACATAGAAACTGCCGGATGCTAACTTGCATATGCACAATTAGCATAAGTTGCGTTAATTAAATTGAATGGCATTATAGCCTATATGTAAACAATATTTAAAAAAAAAAAAAAGGACATGGCGGGTTTGGATCATTTTTGCATGGTTTTGTGGGTTGAGGATGCTGAATCCATTTTAGGATCAAAAATGTTTTTACCAGAAAATGCCAATATTTGTACTCTCGTGGTCCGATTTTGATTACCATGAGTAGTGTTGCGACCATTGGATATAGAGAGCACAAGAATAAAATGATTATCTCTAGTGTGGACTATGAAATGATCCAGAATCCACAAAAACTTCAAAATCGACCAAAAATGTATGAGAACCAGCCCAAAGAGAGTACAAATATGTACATTTTCTGGTATAAACTGCCATTATTTATCTGGAAAATGTCAGAAATGTATTCGGCATCCTCAATAACCTCCAATACCACTCCAACATTTTCCAAATCTGCCAAGCTATTTTTAAACTGTTGTCATAATGGTAATGAATGCTTATGCTAATTGTGCAAAGTGCAAAGTGCCAAGTTAGCATCTGGCAGTTTCTATGTGCTGGGGACCCGTACTATACATTTCTAACATAAAGCTTTGGGGTACCCAATATATCCTGGTTCACAATAGTACTCTACGAGGTGGCAACTAGACTATCACATGCATCTCAGATCACATCTAAATGTGGCAGGAGCATTGGCGTCCCATTGGGCCCCCGGATGCAGTGTGTGTAGTATGTAGAGGTTCCTTCTGATTGGCTACATTGAGACGATATGCTGCGTTTGGTTTCCACTGTGCAGACGCTAAAGCTCCCCATTCCACCGTCTCCATCAGCTTCCATGTAACCCTTAGCACTTTGTACCTTCTCTTAGAAACTACAATGTAAGAGTTATGAAGTAAGATGCTTCGTCACCTCAGATCACTGTGTACATGATCATAGGAAATCTTGAAACTAGTATTTTTTGAGCCGTGTATTCTTTAAGTTTGTAAACCAAGAACGGGTGCATATCAGAACTGTACGATGGGGGTATTTTAACAACCTTGCACACCTAGTACACAAACTTTGAATACAAGACTATCTATGCAGAAAAGTTTTTTTTAAAGGTTCAACAAGCTTTTAAAAGAATAATGTAGCTTTTGTTTTTTTCTAATTTATTATTCAGTTTACTTATGTATGTCCTCCATGAATAATCCCTAGCATCTCATTAATTTTCTATTTATTTATAGTCTTCTATCTTCACTTTCAGTGTTTTGTCATTTGCTTACCAAGATAATAAATATCATCTGGGATAAAGGTATGATTTCCTGCTTTTTATTTTCAATTTGTAGCTTGTCTGATATCTGTATCTCTAGTCACAAGCATCCTTTTCTTATTCTCTTTACTCTCAGAAGCGTCTTTGAGCATTAGGAAAACCGCTATAAAAATCCCATGTATTATTATTATTATTATTATTATTATTATTATTTTACTCACAACTGCTGTCACTTTTCCCTGAGCGCAACAACACAAATGTCTTCCAGGAGGGTCTGTGCACATGTATCTCTACATATCAACAAAATCATGTAAAATGTAATTCTTTTTTTTTACAGTAATGACCACAAAACCTTTTATTCCCCATTTCGAAAACTATTTCTCAAAGTGTTAACTGTTTTTGTACTGAACAGCAACAGAGCTACTGAAGGGAAAACAGAGAAACATACATCCCTAACACAGCCTCATCAAACTACTGTCAATAACCATGATGAAAAGCAAAAACGAGCTTCGCTTCTGAATTAATTTTATTAACACCAATTATATAATTTTTGAAGCTTAAATGCGATTGCCAGAAGTAAATAGCTAATGTTTGGCTATAAAAGAACGACATCAGTTGCTTTGCTGTGCATCACCACCGCTAAGCTAAAGGCGGCTAATGTTTGGTGTGGTGATGGTTAGTAGTCTCAATTAGTTAGCAACTGCTGTTATTAGGACACTACATTCACCAGTGGAATATTTATTAATGTATTTTATGTTATGCATCTTTCCAGAATTGGAGGACATTTTCTGTCCCACCTATAACATTTCAAAAAATCCATGTGTAAAAAATGCTAAAACATTCTGTTGTTGTGCTAGATATACTTGTCCTCAGACAAAATGAAGAAAAAGTGGTTTTAAAATGTTTTTTTTTCTTTAGTAAAAAGATCAAATGTATATATGATTTAGCATGTGTTAAATGTATTACTTAATTTCCCCAGAATATACATTTCCTTTTTTGTTATTGGCACTATTGAGCCTAAGCATGGTAAGGTTGCAATAATTAACCCTTTTTCTCATCAATGAACTCAAGAACACAACTGTGTTAAATTATAGTTAGATCAAGAGGTTGATATACATTTTTAAAATTGCTCTCTATTGATTTCAAGGTTCTAGCCCACCATTCACTGCTTTGAATACGTTTTGACATCTAAATGTCCTTTAAAAAGGATTTGTAATGAGAGAAAAATAAGATGGAGAATCCCCTTAAACTTTTGAATGAACATATCGATAAAACCCTATCACTGATGCATTTACAAAAACGCTTATAGTAAAATACAACAAGTGAAATAAAGCCTTATGATAGGAATTATTGGAAATAATGACGTTTACACATCAGTTTCTCTATGGTTTTACACAATGACCTAATTGTCTGATATGACTTTTTTTTTTACACAAAGTGAAAGTGCTGCAAATCTTCCAGAGTGCCTCTAGACCAGGGGTCTCCAACCTTTTTTAGGATGAGAGCTACTTTCAAAAAATAAAACAAGTCGTGAGCTACTTTTACTCCTCTTTTTTTGTTTTTTTGCAGTGTATATATTTAGCACATTTTAACATGATTATATGCTGACCTTTAACCTTTGTGTGCTGTTTGGGTCTGTGGGACCCGTTTTTAGTGTTTACTAAAATAATGTATGCAATTTAATTATTTTAACCTGCTTTATTTGGGGGTGGACCTCACATCCTCTAGGGGGTCCGGGGGCATGCACCCCCGGGAAGATGTTTTTTTAAATGTTGAAGTTAAAAGCATCAATCTGGAGCACTTTGAGCACAACATGAATTTATGGATACAGCTCTCAACACTCAGATGAAAGGGAGCTGTATACTTTTCAATGATCCAAACATCTTTAGAATATGATCACAACCGATAACAAATCATTTAAACTTGTTTATTCTTATCTTATGTTACCTATTTAGTATTCTTTCTTTTATGCATATTTTACTAATCACTCCCCTTTTAAATACAATATAGTACACATTGGAATAATTTCATACTTTATTTGTTAGAACTATATTAAATAGATTCTCTCTCTCTCTGTCTCTGTCTCTGTGTCTGTCTCGCTCACAGAGGCTGTCTGCTCCTCCGTGGGATGACGGCTTGCGTTAAAAAATAATAATAAACATATTTGTAAAGTGGGGGGACACAAACGGGATTTCGAAAAGTGGGGGGGACTGTCCCCCCTGTCCCCAGTGGAAATTACGCCGTGTGTGCGTCAAGTGCAATAAATATGCAAGTTGCAACACAGAGTAAAACTCTGCCCCTCATGTGCTGTATAGGCTGGCATGACTAGGCTGTTCAATGGGGCTGATGTGTTGTGTAGAATATGTCAAACTCCTTATGAAGAGGTGAGGTGCCGCTCCACATTGCTTTTCTTCAAGACTGCAACGCTGGTCCCGCAAATCAAGCAAGAACGTGATTGGTCAATATTCATTGTGGGGGAGGAGGGGTGTAATAGATATAGAGTTGTAGTAAGTAGATAGAGTTCGCTATGATTGAGGTTTCGTTTATGCATAGGGTAGATTATTTTAATTACATTTCCTTTTTTTTGTGTGTATTTTTTACATTTGGGATTTGCTTGGCGAGCAACTTATTGAGGGCTTGCGAGCTACCGGTAGCTCGCGATCGACGTGTTGGAGACCCCTGCTCTAGACTGTATCCAGGTCCTCAGGTGGAGAAGTACACAGATCTTGAGTAAAGTCGAAGTACCAGAGAGTAGGAATACTCTGTTACAAGTAAAAGTCCTGCATTCAAAATGTTCCTCAAGTAAAAGTACAAAAGTATTAGCAACAAAAACATTAAGTACCAAAAGTAAAAGTAGTCATTGTGCAGATTGGTCCATTTCAGAATAATATGATATGTTTTATAATGATTGATCATTAAAGTGTTCTCAAAGCTGGTAAAGGTGCAGCTAGTTTGAATGACTTTGTATACTGCAGGGTAGCTTGTGAATTTACTCCAGGTGGAACTAAAGTCTGATTTAACACTTGATTATATTTCACATCATTCATCCAGATCTGTAAAGTAACTAAAGCTGTTACATAAATGTAGTGGAGTAAAAGTACACGATTTACCTCTGAATTGTAGTGGGGTAGAAGTACAACGTAGCAAACCACTAAAATACTCAAGTAAAGTACAAGACCCTCAAAATTGTACTTAAGTAGTACATTTACTTTTACTTTAGTTTACACCAACAGTGTGTAGTGGCTGTGTCCTGTGATTATTTGACGGAGGGAGGGGCTGGGAGCTGGCGAACACACACACACACACACACATAGACAGACAGCAGCCGCTACGCTACAGGGAAGATGGAGGATGGTGTGGCAGCGGCGGAGCGGACCTCCAGTCTGCAGCAACATCGCAGCTGAAAGCGGGTGAGTGTGCCTCTGTTCGTCCAAACCTGGCTCTCTGTTAGCCGACAGCGACGACACAACCCGGGGAGACAGATAGCCCTGCGGCGGCTCTGTTCACACCGAGCGGACGGTGTGTTGTCGCGGCTCGGATCGTTCACTGTTTGAGGAGGGGCTACGGGAAAAGATAACGGCAGAGAAAATGCCACACAAGGATGGAAAGGAACCGCTCTGGCTGTACACTCCCGTGGATATGCACCATAGAATGTGCGGACGGGGCTTTGTGCTGGTAGTGAAGCGGTCGACAGGGCCCTGTTTGTGGCAGGTGCAGAGTCCCAGCAAGGCTAACCACATTCTGGTCAACACGGTGGCCTGGTTGGGTCTTCTTGTAGTATTGTGGCTCCCTGGGTTATGTTTCTGTCAAACCAGGACCCAGCTTGTGTTCTGTGTGATGCAGGAGCCACTCACACACACAGTATGTTCCGCAGAGCCTGTGTGATGAGAGATGCTGCAGGTCATACTGTGTCTGCAGCACCCCATGCAACAGGGAAAACCAGGTTTAAAGTTCACATTCTGAATTCAAGTGAAACCAAATGAGTATTTGGCCATCCCTCATTTAACAAAAGGTTATCAGCTGTTTTTTTTCTAAAATTGTATTATTGCAATTTTTCCATTAAAAGGAAATAAATCCGTTTTGAGGATAAATCCTTTTCCTATCAGCAGCTCGATGGGGCGTGGCAGTGTGCCAGTTTGATTGACAGCAGTTGTAGGCTTAACCCCAGCGAGGAAAAAAGAAACAAAACAAGAGCTAGCTTACAAGCTATGGCAGTGTTATTAGCATTGGTGCTGAAGAGTCAGGATGCTCAGAGGGAGATCTGCAGTAGGCTTGGAAGGGCAAGATCTTTGTTCAACAAGATACTGATTGGCCACAATATTGTTCTTAATGTCCACGTTAACGGAACACATTAAATAATGCACCGCCTGTTGGGATTTCTTTCCTATAGTCAGTGTCTGTTTTTCCTTTATCTTGCCATATCTATGTATCACCAAGTGTTTCCCCTATATATTTAGAGCTGCCCAAATATTTGGTGACCCGATTTAGAAGGTTAGAAGGAACTACTCCATCCGCAATGGATGAACTATGGCAGGACTTGGATAGAGGGCTTGGCTCTGTTGGTTCCGTCAGAGGCTTGTTGCCACATTTTTCAGGGCTGGACAAACAACTGGACTACATTGGCTTGCAGTCCGCTCACCAGGAACTGAATCCTGGGATTGACGAAGGACTGCTCCACCGGCTGCAGGGCACGGAAAATGTTGCCTCTGTCGGGTGCCACATTAACTCTTAGTCCTGATCCTGGAGTTTAGGGAATCTTATTTCTGGTTCTGGAGGTTGAGACTCTCAGTTCTGGAGGTTAGGGACTCTGGGTTCTGGAGGTTAGGGTCTCTCCGTTCTGATCCTGGAGGTCAGGGGCTCATTAATGATCCTCAGTTCTGGTCCTGGAAGGTTAGGGGCACTGAGTGTCATTTCTGCATGTAAGGGAGTCTCAGTTGTGGTCTTGGAGTTTGGGGTCTTAAGGATCTGGTCCAGGAGTTTAGGAACTCTCAGTTCTCGTTCTGGAGGTTAGGGTCTCTTCATGTAATCTGTAACGAGTTAAACAGTAAGTAAAAGAACATTCAAATGATAAAGATGTAATGATGATCTTAAATATACATGAAAGCCTGACACTGGTATTGTAAAGGATAAATACAAAGTTGCTCTGGTCTTCCATTAGTGGTGATCTTCTTGTTTTGAGGTCACATTTATTTTTCACTTACCTTGGTAATGCTTATTTGTACAGCGTGCGTTACATCAGAAAACGACATAGTAAGGCAGCCGATGAGTACTAGCCCATCAGAGGCGGAGTAGGGAGGGCATTGAGGGCATTTCAACTAGGACAGCAGAGTGAACCTGTGAGTGTGTATGCCCATCAGTGCTCACAAAGCACGCACTCTCTTGCGTTGTGGCTGCTTAGTACTCTTGCTGCTTAGTCATAGACATACAGAAGCCAACAGTTGCCTCTCCCTAAGGATTGTTTCCTGTTACCAGCTTCCTTTTCAGCTCTTGGGTGTTAAATTGGTGTGCAAGGACAAATATCATGCAGGTTAATGTTACTCTCACAACATATGACATCTGAGACTATGGGAATTTGTCCGGGAGATGGAAATCTCCTAGGACACGTGGACAGACACAATTACAAATTTTTCTAGAGGTGTGGGTTTGAGACAATTATTCAGTCAGTCGTGTTTTTCCATTACGTTGCCATGAATTCTAATTTACCCAGATTTCAGGTCAAATGACTCCTATATAAGATAGTTGCAAACCAAACAGCTTTGTGCCAGTGATAAGGTCTGTCTATCAGTTTTTTATGAGTTTCATCTCCTGCAAAAAGCAACCGGATCCCGGTGATGGAGGAGTTGCCTGTGCCAAGGTTCGTTATCCAGTCAAATCTATTTGTTTACGCCTGCAAATATGTCCTTTCAGATTTAGTGTGCTGCCTGAAGTGGTGCATGGAACCTGTTGCTAGCATAACTTACAAACTGTAGTTCTCTGTTAACGTTGTGTTCATTCTTAACCTAAGGGAGCAGGCAAAATGTCGCCACGTGGTGACTTCAGCTAAGCAAGAGGATTTTTACAGTTCTGTTGTTTCTCCATCTCTTTCATCTCTGTCTCCAGCAGTGGATGTGGTATCTGGAAAAATGCTGCTGCAGGGTAGTCTATGATAGATACTGGCAGAATTGTCAACCCTGATTAAAAATGTTCATAACTAAATTGAAAGCTGATGTATAATATTCTATATTACATTGTACTCTGTTATATACTGTCCACATTAGGATAGGATTCCAGTGTTTTTGACTTAAATTGTTTTTAACAACCAGCGTACCCTGGGAAACAAAAGGATCCCAGATGATGTTTTTGTTTGCACACGCTTGTGATCCTCTTGAGTTTTTCTGGGGTTGTCCTGTTTCTTTCTCGCTTATATGATAATATAGTTTCTGTGGGGGAAACTTCTGAAGCAATAGGAGTCAGGACTCAGAGAGACACGAGGAGAGCTGGAGCTTTGATGGCAAACACTGACGGTTTATTTGGAGCTTCGGCCGGAGAATTCACAAGACATGTCACGGGCCACAAGTTGACCACACGGTTGAGATGCCACAATCAATTCTGAAGACCCCTCATGTAGCTCCAGGTTTTAACTAGTTCAGAGTATAATAATCAACATTCTTCAATAGACTAAACAGCTGAGGACGCTTGAGAAGGATGTGTTCCAGGTGTCCCACAACAATAACTATCTCTGACAGAGAGTTGCCCGGTCATAAACTGGTAACATCAACAATATGCTAGGGAAGCCCCTCCTTATGGGAGATAACGGCTGCTCAAGGTTGGTCAGCTGCGTCAGAGGGCGAAGGAGGACATGCAGGGCAAATTATTCCCCAACAGTTCCTCTCTTTTTATCAATTTTGATAACCTAAAAAACTATTCTAATAATAATGTGTTCAATACTTAAATCAATGAGAATCTTCAGAATTGAGTGTGGACTTACACAACATCAATTACATCAATAACAATCACATTAACAACAACATAATAAGAAACATTCAATCACAATGATTGAGACAGCCAATCACAATAGAAAAATCATCTCTCGTCAGTGTTTGGAGCATCTTTTGTCAAAAGCATAATAATGAACACATATAAAATCACAGATACATAATAGCAAAAACATTTATTTTAAACTAATATGTTTTAACATTTAACCATTAGTTCATCTCCTTTATCAAACTATAAAATCAAAACCAGCTTGCAGTTTAAAGATTAACTTCAAGGCAATCACTAGTCAAAAGCATTTAAAACTAAGGTAGATAAGGTATAAAATCAGGATCATAAGAGATCCAGCTAAGGTATAAAATCAGGATCATAAGAGATCCAGTTAAGGTATAAAATCAGGATCATAAGAGATCCAGTTAAGGTATAAAACTCACAGTGGTGATTTGATCAATCTGTAATCTGCAAAATTGCAGTGTCTTCAATTTAGGATTATATTTACGTTAGCATAACATATTAAATAAAAATAATATGGCATGATAACATAATTACTTTACTTCAACTATCAATCATTATGTCATTTCAAAATCTGAAGGGAAAAGTTAAACAATTCTCAAAATGTTTAACAATCTGAAAAGGAAAAGTTAGGCAAATATTCAAAGACTTTTGTAAAAACCTGGAAAGGAAGGATTAAACATTCTTAAAACTTGAATTAATACATTTGTAAATGCTACAACTGATCTGTACCAAATTAAGTCTATCAATTATTCTTATTAGCCATACTTACCTGAACATCTACTTACATGTATGGTACTTGGAAAGGGTTCTTCTGTGTTTATCTAATGTTGAATATAGAATATCAATTTCTTTCAATTATACTTCTCTAATTTGATGATCAAATATTCATAATTGTTATATGAATTATAATAAATATTTGTTTTGGGCCAAAACTGAAATTAATCCATTACTTGAAACATCATTTTAGGTCTGTCTGTGCATGGATAATACATTAAAGAGTAGTGTTGTTAAGCCTGATTTCTGGACGATTAAGGATATTAACATTATCTGTGATAATAGTAGAAATACCTTATTATTCAATACCTTGTAATCTGAGAATATTTATTTATTTATTTTGTTTAGTGCAAAAGTGTAATCTGATCTGACAAAATATATTAATCACCACTATTTAACACATGTCTGGTCATTGGAAATATAAAAAACAATCATTAATTGTACATCTTTAAACATCTGGTCATTCAATTCAAAGTTCATCTTTGTACGAGAGCTGGAAGAACATGTCCGTCAGTCTTCCTGACTCCTTCTCCTCCTCCCTTTATGACACAGAGTGTCTGGTGTGTAAAGGCATCCTGATACTGTAGATTAGCACTGAGGTGCTGATTGGCTCAAACTCTTCTTCATCAGAGCGCCATATTTCAACCCCCCCAATTGCTCTGCTTTTGTGTGGCTCATTCAGTGAGCACTGAGTTGATCCCCCAGTGAAACGGAGGCTCATCTGCCTGCATTCCTTCTGCTATCTGCTTGAGAGCGCATCCAGGTGTGCCCCCCGTGATGGGAGAGGTTAGGAAGACATCAAACTGCTCCAAGAAACATGGAACCTTGTATTATAGAAGCCTCTGAAGCCCTCGCTCGTCCTGCAGGGTTGTCTGCTTGAGCCCCCCGAGCAGAAAGATGAAGAGAAGAACCCCCCCTCAGCAGAAAGGTGAAGTGAAGCATCCCATCTCATCAGAAAGTTGAAGACTAGAATCCTCTCTCAGCAGAAAGTTGAAGAGTAGAATCCTCTCTCAGCAGAAAGGTGAAGTGAAGCATCCTCTCATCAGAACGACCTCGTGCTTCCTTTTACGTGGCTGGGGGTGCTCTCTGCAGCCGGAGAGTGTGACCCTCTCTCTCTGACCCTTGGCCTTGAGAGCTGTCCTAGTTACCGGCACAACACCTGATAGGGATGTTTTCTGAGTGAAGACAACTCAAAGTAATGGATTAGCACATTATCATTTAATTACAAAAATAGGATAGGCCCTTCAGAATTATTTGGGAGCCTTCCTGACACATGCAAATGATCATTTAGAAGGTTTGTGTTAGTCATTTAACATGCAAGAGTCATATACTCATCAGTCCATAGCAGAGAAATGTTATTGTAAGTTAAAGGTGAGCTGGTCCCTGTGGATATAACCCCTTCCCAATGATTCTAAATGTTATATTAATTCACCATTTACCGTTTGATAAAATATTAGTTTATCAGAAATACATTTTCTCTTCCATAAAACATAGGTTTGAGAAATAAATTACCCAATATAAAATAAATTACTCAATATAGTTGACTCTTCCCTCCCTTTTTTACATATGTTACATATGAAATAATAACTTAGGAGTCTATCATGGTATAGGTCATAATCTATGAATCGAGAAGACTCAGTATCACCTGTGTGCAGCTTACAAAACCAATTGTGAGAAACATATATTATGCAGGAAATTGATCCATTTGTTGAAGAACAAAGCATATCTGATTTGGGAGGAAAAGCTTCATCCCCTTAACATCTGAGTTATTACTGAAGGCAGCATGAATGATATTGGGTGTCTGAGGGTGTCATTACTGAGAAATGTCAAACAAAATCAAAACCCTAAATCTGAAAACAGGTTTGCGTTCCTCCACTTAAGGTGACGTTATCATTGGAAACAATAAACGCTAATTGTTTTGATGTAGAATCTATAAATTGAATCGTTAGAGCAGAACAGAATGGTTGTATTGATGTAGCCTGAGTTTCGTGCAGCCTTTAGTTTTACCAGGTGGAAACATTGTCTTCATAATGTGAATACATGTAGAACTAGACATTAAGAGACCCCTGACATTAGGCCTATTTTAAAAATAGTAGGGGCTTTTAACAGCTCGCCAACATACAGGCATCCTCTGCATAGCAGTATGAATAGCCTTAAAAAAACAACCCACTCTGTGGTAACGAGAGTCATGTATCTGAACCAAATGCCCTAAGTGAAGCCGTTAGTCTCATCTGACTGACCCAAGGGTTGGTGCTGGTGTGACAGGGAGGCTTCCAAGTGTTTGAAGCAGATGTCATGCTTTCAGTTCATGGCTCAGTGGGGGGGAGCAGACCCATGTGAGACAGTATCAACGGCTGTAATGTCCAGTTTGAGGAGTGTCCTTCTCTCTGGGAGCAGGAAATGGTGTCCATTCAGACCAGACCATTCATGTCATGTAGAGCAGCATCTCTGTGACTGCACTCAGCCGGACTGCAGCAGGGCAGAACTGGGTGACTTTTAGTGAAGCCGTCCAAGGCCATAGACAAAATGGAACCACGTACTAACAAAAGGGACACAAGGTCATCAATGTCTCTCTTTACCTTTGGCCTGATTGTAAAACAAATCAGTGGAAAAAATGTGGAACACTAATCCATCATCATGTGACATTTAGAGTTAATTTAAATAATTACTTATGGGTTGAAGTCAAATTAACATTAGAACTAAAGTCAGTCAAAATTGGACGTGCACGGATCAGAATCTAATCAATACACCATTTTCTAGGGCTGCTCGATTATGGCAAAAATCATAATCTCGATTATTTGGGTCAATAATTGTAATTGCGATTATTAAATGCGATTATTCATTGACTTTGAAAACATCCATTTATTGTACTTTAAAACAAATACAAATAATAATTTGAACTTTTTAACTGTTGAATTATACGTTCAGGGTAATCAACTGAAAAACCAATACAAAATAAAATAAAATAAATTATACATTCATATCTACATTTAAATAAATAATATCAAAATAATAAATACCAATAAACAAGATCAACAAACATGTTGCAGTGCACTGTCACAACCTGAACACTCCTTAACATATAGCCAACATTTTGGTAAAACATATTCAACATATTCCACTCAGTTAAACATTAAAGGCTGGCCCACCGTCATGGTCCAGAAGGAACAGGAAATAAATGTTGAACTAGGGCTGCTCCATTATGACAAAAATCATAATCTCGATTATTTGGGTCAATAATTGATATCACGATTATTAAAAACGATTATCCATTTACTTTGAAAACATCAATTTATTGGAGAAAAAAAATGGATTACCCTGAACTGTAAGTATAATTCAACTGAAAAACCAAAAAAAAAAAAATTAATTTAAAAAAAAAAAAAAAAAGAAATTAATAATAATAATAAAAAAATTATCGTTTTATTTCGATTACGTTGTTTTCGTAATCGTTCCATAATCTTAATCGCGATTAAAATACGATTAATTGAGCAGCCCTACCATTTTCCCAGCTCTGTAATGGAAAGGATAACAAGATTAGGTACATTACAGGAGTGTTAAAACACCCAAACATGCACACGCATCTTATTCCAGTAGAGATTAGAGGACAGGTCTAATGTTGTGAACAAAATGATCAAGTCAAAGTTATTTTATTATTTTATCTTATGTACCCCATTTGATAATTAATCTTGAATTACTAATAACTCTAAAGAAGGAAACACTTTACTGTGTGCGTGCGTGCGTGCGTGCGTGCGTGCGTGCGTGCGTGCGTGCGTGCGTGCGTGCGTGCGTGCGTGCGTGCAGCTTTTCTGTCAGCAGTGAGAATGTGAGGCGCCTGTTATGAGAAACAATTTGTTGTTTGGACTGAACTCGAAGGAAGCTCGACTGGAGAATTTAAAATAAATCAAAACAACTGTACATTTATTAAATATATTTGAGATTTAGCTTGAGCTGGCTTCAATACTTTCTCTATGGTATTGAAATTGGGCTCAAGTAGAACCTTTACGTGGATTTGGCTTGCAACACAAAGTGATACTGATCTCTGTCTGTTATGATTTGGAAGTCTCATGATTTAAAGTGTGGGCCTGTGAAGGAGAGGCCCTTGGAAAACAAAATCTACTTTTTTAACTGTAATGACTTATTTTAAAGAGATTGCAAACTTAAACTTTTAAAGAATTGCTCGATTCATTTAACACATTTATAATGCACACAATAAAAACGTCAACAAATATATTGATCCTGGCTTAACCTGTTAAGCCGTGCGCCTGTTTTTCAGGTCTCAGGCTCGAAAATGACATGCCCAGAACAAACGACTATATCTTCACTTCTAAAAGGGGTAAATTAATGATCTTTTTTCTCAAAGCAATGACACACCTGTGAGTTGGATGTAGAAAAGTCAGAATCAATATAGATGTTTTTATTTTTAAATTAAATTCAGATTGAACATAGTAAAAAAATGTAAATTATAGTTTCCGTCCAAAAAAGAAACATGACTTATAGTGAAAACCACCATTGAATGATGGGATAGTAGACTAAAAGCTTTAGGAATCCAAACTATAACATCTAATAAGTACCCTGTATCAAGATTGATGCAAAACAAGTGACATTTGACCTTTTTAGAGAGGTTTAGAAAAAAGAACCCACCTCTGGGGTCATTTGGGTGCATTTGCCATATCTTTGGAACCCATTGGTCGATTTTGGTGATTGACACCTCTTTTGAACCGTTAGAACCAATAGAATCGAGGGGGGGTTCCTAAATCCATCTAAACATTACCATTGGTGAATGAGAGGGATGTGCAGCCAGCATGCCCAAAACCCGAAGCTTCGTTACACTCTAATGAAAAATCTGTTTATTGCCATAAATGTTATGATGGATTATCAGTAATCATTTCAAAGTGACACAGAGACATTGGATTAACCTTCAGCAGAGTTTATATGCGTTTTAATGCCATTGACAGGGGTGCACACAACTTTTTGCCCTGGTTCTCAAAGGAGCACCTGGAGATGTTGCTTGGTGCGCATCCTTAAAATGAAATAAACCGGACCTTTTGAGGGGTACTTGACTTTATGAAAGGAACTGTTTGCTGTTCACTGTATGCCTCGCAGCAGGGTTACTGTGCGGAGCACATAAAGCAGACCCTTCACGCGATAGCGAGGGGTAGAGCGAGGGATCGCAGATGCCGTCGTCATCGCGGACGGATTAAAACAATTAAATCTAAATAGCTCGCGAATTATACTTTGGCGGTCGTTACCTGGGCGGCCCGTCCAAGTGAAGTCTATGTGTGGGAAACCCTGCTATCTTACCAGTTATTATGCAACTCGCAAATATCTCTCTCTCTCTCTTCTCTATCTCTCTCTTCTCTTCCTCTCTTTTTTCTCTCTCTCTCGCTCTCTCTCTCTCTCTCTCTCTTTCTCTCTCTTTCTCTCTCTTTCTCTCTCTCGATGTTGGCGCGCAAATGCGCTTTTTTGAAATGATCCGGTGCTCCTTTTTTGGCGGGGGGTGCGCATAACTGGTGCGCCGGTGCGCATGCATAACCCAGTTATGTGCAGCCCTGGCCATTGAACACAACTTTTGATCAGAAAACAGCAAAGGTAAGACGTATTTGCCGTTTTGGCCCTGTAAAGTGAAGTTGTTTGTTGTCTTTCCTGGCTTTTGCTGCCGTGAGTCTTGGTCGTGGAGTGATGATACTTATACCATTGGAATCTGTGGAATCTCAGCTTTCATATGATATCTAATTTGTGCAGATCGCATGAAGTATAAAATATTGCTACCGTGAGTTATGTGCTAAGTGCGTTAGCACTCTTTCGCTTAGTGCTAATTCAGAAGCTCGGCGTTAGACTTGTTTGTTTCGGTAAAAATGGTTCATATCGTTAGTTAGCAGAGTTTCTTCCCGTTAAGTGGGTATGACACATTAATAGGTTGATAAATGTTAAGAAGCCCTGAGACACAGTTTCGTGAATATTGTTGTGTTTGCCGGCGGGGGCAATCGGTTTTGAATAAATATTATTTTCATGAGATCTAGGCATATAATATTTATTTTGTAGTAATATATAATTGTTTATTACACTTACATTGGATTATTACGTGTGGACCTCAGGGTGACAACAATAAGTTAAACTTTTTGATTTGAATTCCCGATCTAATGAAGAAAATGTTTTCATTGTTGTCCACGTTCATAAAGCCTGCATTAAACAACACCATAAGAGCGCATGGTGCAAAGTATCTAGATGCGCTAACAGTATTCCGCTGTTCAGAGAACTGTAGTTTACCGACATGCACATTAACCCTCTGAGACCCACATAGGACATTTCAGTTTTTGTAAATGTTTGTGTTTTGCCTTATAAATTGTCATTTCTTTACAGTATAATCAAGTTTTACACATCCCAGAAATCAGCACAACCTCAGCTAATGATATATGTCACTCATTAGAGACTTATATACACTATAATCGGGGATATTTGCCCATAAAAATGGAGCTTGAATTTTTTACTTATTTCATTAAAAATAACTGCTAACCATAACATTGAAAGAAACATTCAACACAGAAAATTGCACACTTTATCATTGTATCAGAACTGATTAAAAGATTCTAACTTCTTCTGTTCATTAGTTATGCCCATTCTTTTCGGCAGTGTCCATAGGCGTTAATTTGACAGGAATTGTCATTTTTGGTCCTGCCAATTTTGAAGACTACACATAATATATCATGTTAGTTCCTGTCCACAATCACACATGGCATGCTGAGCGGATTCGTCTGAATTTTCATCAACATCGTCACCTTGAAAAATCAGCTCCAAAGCCTCAGCTGTAGTAAACGTCCTTACCATACCTCAGTCTACTTTCAAAACACTAAAAGAACGTATTCCAACTTTTATTTTGTTTTCGCGCGTGGAATTATACCGGCTCTCGTTTCAGTACACAAAACAACGTAACTGACAGGCAACCCTCTGAATCAGACTCCGATTGGTTGTGACTGCATCCACTCAGAGTGTCCGATTCAGAAAAGTGACTCTTACACTCGTTACATCACAAACAAAGATGGTGGATGAGAATAGACCTATAAAACATACAGAAAACGATAAGCACGCCAGAATCAAGGTGAGACTATCCGCATCTTTTAAAACTTTACGCAAATTCGTTTCACCGAAATAAGTAAACGCCTCTCAATGAAAAACTTAATAGAGTTGTTTATTGCCGTTTCTGTAGTTTAAGGCTTCTCCCCATGAGTTGGGATTGATGAGGGTATATTTAGAAAAATCTCTATCCATTTTTCTACGAGATCATCACTGTTGCAGTTTCCGCTTTGTTAGATTCTTTGTTGGTCAGCAACAAGCAGACAGCTCCACTGCTGCCCACTAGCTTTAGTTTCAGCCTGTTTGTCTCAGGCCCTTTGTGTCCATGTCATTGGACGGTGGCTGTGGCAGCCTGCTGTCAGCCGCCCGCTTAGACAAAAGGAGAATAAAATAAATGGACATCTTGGCAGACATGGAAAATGAGCCCTTCGCCACCGGCAAATAGCATTTCTATTTGTTCGAAAGCTCCTGTATCATCCCCTGAGAGGCCATCTAATCCTCCGGCCTCAGTTGGAATACACTCAGGATAAGCAAATACACGAGGAAATGTTAACAGGCTGAATCCATTGGACGATGTACATTTCTGCCTCCTTGAGCATTAGAGTCAGCCTGAGGCAGACGTTTTTTAAAGCACAGTCATTGTCAGCTCGGAAGTCGTGTAGAGCAGAAACAGAAGGAAAGGAGATTTTTTGTTTTGATTTTGCACACACTTATAATCATGGAGCCATGTCACAGTAGAGGCACAACATACATATGAACCTGAAAATGAGCAGAATATGTCCTCTTTAAAATGTTCTACTCCTCCTGTGAGTCAGGATGGTGTGGGTTGAAGCGTGGTCCTTGCTGTGTCAGGTCTCTTTTCTCCTGGCTTGGGGTTTTCAAGCCTATAGAAGGATTGTGTGTCTGTGTTAGCACTGTGATGTCGTTGTGAGCGTCCTCATTGTCTCACTGTTGCCCCGCTGCATAGAATCCAATGATCTCTGCTTTCATTCAGGTGAGCAGTGGGATTAAAAGGATGATTTTTGATTAATACAACTCAATTTCTTGTCTAACTCAGTAATTGTTAAGAACTGGATATGCATGATTGTACATATACGTAATCAAGCCAACAGTTTATGTATAAAGAAGCTGTAAATTCCTTTATTTAAAGGTCAGCACATGTGAAATGTGAAAATCAAATCTCATTAAATCCTATCCTGTCTGGTTAGTTTATCCATTAAAATGACAAATGAGTGAAGCAATTAGTGCCGAAACATATTTAAAACAATATTGTAGTGGAAAACAGGTGAAGCTGAAATGCGGACAGGGAGTCTTTCCATGTCCATACAGCCAATGGACATGCATTTGTGTGGGCCTGCTGGTGCGTGGATGGTGTGTCTTTGTCCACAGTCCAGCCACCCACAGCTCCTGACTTCAGCAAGTGTGTAAGTCTTTCTTAACTCACTCTTGTCTTGTGTGAAAAACGAGCGGGGGGTTATAAAAATGCTGTGGGGAGAATCAGACGCCTCACCCCTATTTTACATTTTGAATGTTTTATGACTGGCCTCATGTTTTATTAACTCAAGGAAAGGCAACTATTGGTAATATAATTTAATTATATTAACTGCAACTACAGCTCATCAATATGATGGGTTCATTTGGCAAGATATAATGCTGATATTTACAATATCTTTTGAGTAATTAATGTGTTGAGAAGATTTATAAAAGTACCAACCGGCAAATTGAAAGTAGTTGAAAACTCTGAGTGGCAACCACCAGCAGTGTTGGGTGCCACGAGTTACAAAAGTAACGGAGTTACAGTAATGTATTGCTTTTTGCTGTAACGAAGTAATGTAACGCATTACTACAGTAATGACATCTGGGTAATATACTACCTGTTACAATTCTCAGTAATGCAGTTACAACACATTTTAACCCGAAATTAAATGGTGTTTTGTTTTTTAAGAATTCACTAACATCGCGAGACATTCCTACACCAGAGATAAATTGTGCGGGTAGATTAGTAAGCCTGGTGTTTACCCTTCGGGCTCATCAAGATCCCTCGGGTTCCTGATCAGCCTAAAGAAAAACATGTTTTCCAAAAGAACTACGCATCTCTTGAATGACAATATGCCTGCACTGCACCTCCAAGGTGCGCAATACATTATTGCGCAATCTATGCCTGTGAGCGTGCAGCGCGAGTCGAGATGATGTGTGTGTGCGTAGTTGAACCTTTTCATATTTAAGTTTGTAGCAAGTAGAGGGCTGCTGCTGTGTGTGTGTTTGAGTGTGTGCGTGCATGTGCGTTAGTTAATGGCCTACACAGTTGTTATGCTATACCACATTGCCCTTTACTGGATGTATAATGAGCAGCACTAAGCTACATTTTAGCATTTAAAATACCTAGCCATTCTTTTGCGGTTATTTTGGTAAAGTAACTCAAAAGTAATATAAAAGTAGTGTAACTCATTAAATTTCAGAGACAGTAATATTTTAATGTAACTTATTACTTAAAAAAGACAGTAATAAGTAATATGTACTGTATTACATTTTGGAAGTAACTTGCCCAACACTGACCACCAGTGGCGGCTGGCCCATTGGGGCGCTAGGGGCGCTGCCCCACCTCTTAACTCTAATTTTTACTCTTTTTTTAATGAACAAGGTACATATTATATAGTTGGTGTCAGTTAAATGTATAATCTACGATAAAATATCGATACATTTTTTTTGACGATGTCTAAAATTACTGATAAGTCACGTGTTTCCTGCTTGGGGCGCAGAAATCTTTGCCCATCGGCTCTTGTTATAAGTGGTGCATGTGCAGTCTGTGCCTCTTCAATGTGTTACAACCCGGCTCTTGGGCTGCAACAAAAAGCTGGGAGGCGAGACGAGGGTCTGAAAGTAACAATCCTTTTATTTTGTGGACACCAAAAAGACAGCCGCGACACGAAGCTCACACGGGGAGTGTGCGAGAGGAATATGAGAGAGAGAGACGTATCCGGCTGGGCCCTCTTCTTAAAGGCTTTCGACCAAGGTGCAGCTCATCAGGTAATTGCCGGCCCCACAGCACCGGATCCTGTAAACAGAAAGAGAGAGAGACCACGGAACGCCTGGTGGTGTGGAGGGGTCGTCACAAATGCAACAGATAGGAGCAGCTCGGGGCACCAAACTGCGCCCAAAGCAGCTATTGACACCGCCAACAACTAGGGGGCAGCAGGAGCGCCAGAGTGAGTGATTGACGTTTGAATGAGAGAGAGTTAGACGGAGACAGAGTGTAAACAAAACTAGATAGCGAATATGGAGAAGGAAAATGATGTTTAATCACTTAAAGAAACACCCTTTGAGAGGAGGACACTGGAGGGAAAGCTGGGAGTAAAAGAGCTCGGACCTGATCAGCCTGACATAGGCAGGAGTCAGAGGACAGAGGAAGGCAGTATACCTGCTCTTTCTCAAGGAGCTGGTTCAGCAAGAAGGCTTGGCTAACTACCTGTAGCAACACCAGTGCTATATTTGGCTTCCCCTGCCTCCCTTCTCAAACGTCAGGATCAGACCAGTCTGTGGATCAGACCCAGCATGGATCCAGACAGATGTGAGTGACTTAAAGCACATATCAGTAAAAACTAATAGAGCATGAACAAGCTAGAGTCCATACGGATGATGCTATGAGAGCCATGTTTAGGAAAGTAAACATAGCTGTCCAATGAGGGCTACAGGATAGGGATCTGTAAGCATAATAAGGAGGTTGACAAAAATAGGCACTAAAATAATAGACTGTATCAAGTGCTGTGTGCCTTTGAGCCAGCCCTGAGTTGTAATATGACATATGTTTTGAGTTTGTGTATAAGTTTGCTTACATTTTGGTAGAGCCCTCCCTGGAGAAAAATGCACCAGCCGCCACTGGCAACCACCAAGTGTGTTAGCCATCGACACAAACTGTAGCTCCTCTAATGTGAATAATGATTGATGGGGATCAAGAACTGTAAAGTTTGAAAACCACAACCAACTTTAAAAAAAAGTGCTACATGTACACACATTTTAAAGGACGACTCAGAAGTCAGCATTGCATTGGTTCACTCGACAAAAAGCTAATGGGAGTATTTTGTTGGATTTTGGATTATTGCTGAAAATAAGCTCTTTGGCTAACAATAGTTTATGATACTTAAACTTTTTGTTCAGCAGGATGATCTCCACATTTAACCACTCTACCTTAACTTTTATGTTTAAAGTAGATGCAATCTTCAAAAGTAAAAAATAAACTTTTGACTTTAAAGGAACTACATCACGAACACATGACTTCCTAATACCACAGCAAAGCTAAATGCAGCTAATTTTTGGCGTGATGACGTTTAGCAGACTCATTTTGGCTCTTCTTATTAAACACCTTTTAAAAAGTTTAAAATTCACAGGTGACTTATATACGTATGTTATGTTATGGAACAAAGGCTTAAGCTTAAAATGTAAGCCTTTGTTTATCACAGATCTTATTTATGGTTTCTAACTAATAAGTAAAACATGATATGAGATGAATGAACCTGCAGAGCTTAAATACTAACTTATTTCTGCATATATGGCATTACATAAAAGCAAGCAACAGCCACTAGATGGCAGTCCGAGCAGGGTTCTAACCCCGGGATTCCACCGGGTCCGTCTGCGCCACGTTACGGCCGCGTTACGGCTGCGCCGCGGCGTTCACTTCGATCGCAGCCACTCTAGTCAATGGGAGCTATTCCACCAGACGCGCCGCGTTACGGCTCAGAACGTCCCAGAAGCGTCTCTGCGCTGGGCTCTGCTAAAAATAGGCGGCTTGTCTATTTTTGACGCGACGCGAGGCTTTGCATAGCGCCGAGCAGAAAGTGGAACGTTCAGAGCATCCAGTCAATCCCCAAAATAAACTAATTTTGCAGACCCTATCCCTCCGTAGTCTTTCAAGTAGGAGGAGAAATGCCAGCGTGCTCCTCCGGTTTACAGGCACTGTGTAAATTATATATATAGAATAATTATGATGATGAATGCATTTTTTTACCACTAAAATACAGCAACACATCTTTGATTCATGTCGTTATAACTGGACTATTACAATTATTATTAACTTTGTCTGTACAAAGTAGCCTGTCCAGGAAATATGCCCAAATCAACAAAAACTGCGAGCCGGTGTTGTGCCGCAGGTTGAAGGCTTGCCGTAGATTGAAGCCCTGTTCGCGGGGACGCGCAAAGGTGATGTCATGGCCTGTATTGAGCGTTTGCCTAGTTTTCTAAGCTTTTTCTCTCTCTTTTGAATGATATATTTCCCATCAGTTTAAACAGCAAACGGCTGAATAAATAATGTGCATACAATTGCGAGGTGGCTCGTTTTAAGGACACAATCTTCGTATTGGAACAAACTTCCGTTTTTAAGTGTAGTCCCACTCTTTTATGTTCCTCCTTCCTACAGAACAGACAATGAAAGGATAAGATGTCATTTGTCAGTATAGTCCTATTTCTTAAAACCTTCTCTGTTGTTTAAGTGTCTGATACTTGATAACCACGAATAGTAAGCAATGATATAACATATATGATAATGTCAGACACTGTGTTATTTTCAATCAAGCCTAAAAGATAATTTGTTCAAACTAGCTTCACTCGCTTTAATGAGAGTGAAAAGAAAACATGGAAGCAAAATAGACCAAAATAACAAGTACATGAAAAAACGATATTTTTGCCTGTAATGTCCTTAAACAGTAACTTCATATTTTGATTGTTGCTGCTCATTTCATAACTATTAATTTGACTAGTCTGTTGTCTGCTCTCGTGCATTGTGAATACTAAAGAAGGCCATTGTCTCTGTGTTAACTGATTATTTTGTAGAATTCTGCTGAGTATTAAACAATTACGTGAGTGTGAGGGTATTACAATGAATTGGTCAGTAAGTCAGAGATGTAGAACTATATTTAACTTTTTGTTTTAAAACATTTTTTTATAAATGATTATGGGAAGTGCCCTTTTTCTCACTTGAGCACCCGCCCCCAAAATGTCTGTGCACGTCCCTGCTGCCGATGGAAGGCTATAAAAACCTGAGAGTACCTGAGAGTCAGCGTTGAGCACTTTGATTCTCTGGGTAGAAATAAAGAGATCCACCTCCGTCATGGGCTGAGGCTCTCCCTCAGGGGCCTGCACACACACACACACACACACACACACACACACACACACACACACACACACACACACACACATGAAATGCACTCATATACACATATGAAATATGTCGCGAATGGACGCGATGAAATGCTCTCACACACACACACACACGAAACACTCTCATACACACATGTGAAACGCACTCATATACAAATGTGAAACACTCACATCTCAACGTTGGGCACGACTTGAGAGTGGCAGTATCAAGCCTGCAACCGCGTTTTGAAAAGATGTGTAGTGCAAAACAGGCTCATTGCACTACAGTCACTAATAATCCAGTGATGAGACTCATGCATTCAATTGGTCATTTGCATTGCTGAATGTATTTCCTGAATGTATTGATTTGTTATTGATTTTCTCTATTTTGAACTGATGTTATTTGTTATTGATGTTATTTTTTATTATTGACTGATGTTATTTGTTATTGATTTTATTTGTTACTATTGACTGATGTAATTTGTTATTGATTTTATTTGTTACTATTGACTGATGTAATTGTTATAAGATGTAGAACTTGACGTTATTTAAATAAATTTGACAATTTTAAGCTTGGCCTACCAAAAGTTTGAGAACCACTGCTTTAAGGGAACCTACAGGTTTGCCTTGGGCCCCCAAATTACGAGTGTGCCCCTGTATACATTTTTTTTCAAAACTCAACTGTGTTTGCAGCATAATTAATTTATTCTATCACTTATTGCCACGGGATATGACTAGAGATTCAGTATTAAATCAGAACAAATTTATTTAACTAGAAAGTAGCACATTTGTGTCAATATCACTCTGGTGGCCACTTCACATGCTTCTACCTAAGTGACTGATAGAATAAGGTTAAGTAAGCTGCTAAGTCATGCAGAAGAGTGGAATGTGTAACCAGTGCTGGGTTTGTCTGGGGGTTTTGAACATGGTCTGTTCTCTGTGCAGGTTTCATTTGGGTACTTTTCAAAGAGGAGATACTCTGCTCATTTTCAGGTTCATATCAGTATGTAGTGTCTCCACTGTGACATGTCTCCATGCTCTAATGTTCAAAAAGCTCTTTATTTTTCTCATACTGCCTGTGCTGCAGCACCTCTTTTCACCCTCTGTCTCAAACCAGAGCCCAGTCTGCTCTGATTGGTTAGCTGGCCGGCTCTGTTGTGATTGGTCAACCACCTAAGGATGTGTAAGACATATCCCGCTCCTTAGCATATCACATACAATGTGTTGGAGTCCTATCCAATAGAAGCATGACTGAAGTAAACAAAGGAGTCCAATGGAGGTGTTTCAGGCAGGGGGGGAGAGAAACTCCCTCTGCAGGGAACACAGGGATGTTAGCCTTTGCGGACCATTTACATGAACTAACACCTATATAACAAACTACAGGAAAGGGAAATCCCTCAAAACACAAATGGCTTTTTTTGTGTGAAGGAGTCTTGGTGGTGATGTGGGCTGCATGTGGCTTTAATCTTGTTGAATCGTGTAGCTTGTTTGCCATGTGTGTGCTTCATCATTTAGTATACGAGAATTTATTACAATTGCAGGACAAAGGAAAAGGCCTCATTAGGCCCGTATGAATTCTTTTTTAAATGGCACGGTATATCATTCTTCAGTCTTAACCCTGTAAAGCCCAAAAATAGAAAAACATTAGAATTTATTTTGTTGACCTTTCAGATGTTGTTGTAGGGAGCCTCTGGAGCAGAAATGAAAGAGTTTTCACATTTTTTACGTTTTGGTAAGTTTTTAGCGAAATGTTGTAATATTGCAACGTTGGGCTTAGGTGGGAGCAGAATTCCTGTATTTCTACTCACATTGTCTGAATAAATATATTGAACAACTAAGGGTTGATTTGCAGGATTGATTGCTTACTTAGCCCTATATCAGTATAGCATGAATAATAATCACACATCAGTCATATTTTTTATGAATAGTAATTTATTAAATATGAAAGTCCAAAAAACAGTTCCTGTCGTCAGAAAAACACAGACGGACGTCACACTTGGTGCATTGGGTGTTTGTGTACCCTTTACTGCAGTGTCTCCAGCGTCCTCTCTTGGTCTTCCCTGGAAAATGTGCCACTAGGTCCTTCCGTACATCCAGTGGAGGTTGTGATCTCTTGGATGGGGCCCCGTTTGGTGGACTCCCATCACCTGAGGATGGTCTCTTCTGAGCATTCAACGGGCTCCTTGATGTCACTGTCGCTGCTGGGCTCCCGTTGCCTGAAGATGGTCGTCCTCTCTTTGGTGTTTTCATGAGAGTTGTGTTCACCTGATTAGAACAAAAATACATTAGGATACAAGTAAAAAATATTACAGTGAAATATAAAAAAATATTACAAACGGCAAATAGCAGAAATGCATTCTTACCAGGATGAGAGAGGATGCTAGATCTGCCTGAAACTGTCTCCTGCTCAGGATCTCCTGCTTTGGCATCTTTGAGCTCTGCAGTCCCGCTTGTAGAGGAGCCAGGCGTTGATCACAGCAAGGATGATGGTGTGCCAGAAGATGTACACGTACCAGCGTCGGGATCTCATGGGGAACTTGTATTTGGCCGTAAACGAGTCTAACAAATCCACACCTCCCATGTACTTGTTGTACGTAGCAACAATGGAAGGCCTCTCAACTTCTACGTAGGTTTTGTTGGCTTTGTCCCAGCGTTGAATGTTCTGCACAGGGTGTGGTCCAGCAAAGGATGAGACAAGTGTGACCGCTCTGCTGTCATACCATTTGACAGCACAGATGTTGTGGTTGGTCTCCACTCGGATGTCAAAGCTTCCTCTCCCTTTTTTCTTCAAGCTCTTCTCCTCTTCAAGGTTGCAGTTGGGTAGGCGCACCTGCCTGGCTGTTCCCACATAATGAATCCCGTGATCAAGGAGCTTCACTACCAATGGGACACAGGTGAAGTAGTTGTCTGCGTAGATCTTATAGTTCTGACCTACTGGAAGCGTGGAGGCAAGCTTCATTACAACATCACCCGACAATCCAAGTTCAGACTTGGCTTGTATCCCATTGACACTGCCTTGGTACACATCAAAGTCACACATCATGCCAGAGATTCCAGTTCTCACCCACACTTTGAACCCCCATGGGTGTGGCTTGCCTCGCATGTATTGCTTGATGCTGCTGAATTTCCCCTTGAAAGGAATCATCATCTCATCCACAGAGTTGTGTTCTTCTGGTACCACCTGCAGGCATTTCTCTCTGAATGTATCAAGCCAGGGTCTGAGTTTCCAGAGTTTGTCTTCCTTTTCCATCTCTGACACTGTCAAGTTGTTTACAAAATGTAATGATGTCAACAGATATTGGAATATGTTGCGTGCCATCACATCGGAAACAGGGGGGTACCGTGTGTCTGTCTCCCAATACATACGGACGGTACATCAGTTCAACAAGTCACACAATCCTGCCTATTATCATAATAAAAGGAATACCTACACCCACACATGCAGGTAAACCAGTTCAACAAGTCACACAATGCTGTCTGGCAAATGATAACAGGCTAATTATCATACTAAAGGGGATACATCCAAGTGTCCCAACACATTTCAGAAAGAACTGTTTCTGCCAGAACCAGAGAAGAGTTAAATGAATTGTTGTAACTAATTAACTGATAAGATACAAGTATTATAAAAGTATATAAGTAGTATAAAATATTGCAAGAGATATAATTTCACATACTTTAATCAGAAATAATGTATTAATTTATTCAATTCTGGTCTTAATTCAAAATCTTAACAGAGGACACATTTAGAACTTAGTTATAGTGAATTATCAAAGACATTATATTTCTATTAGTGTTTTATTTCCATATGTGAACATATAAGAAGGGCGGGGTCCATGACAGGTGCTTATGCTATTTTGACTACCACACTGACCCAGTGTTGTAATATTACAACAAAGACATAAGCTGCTCAAAATCAAATTTGATGAATGTATTCCACAAAAACTAAATATGTACATGTTCTAGACATTGTAATAATCACAAAAAATATATATTTGAGGCATTTTACTTACTTGAATCTGACAAATCCAGTCCAATAAAACAAAGAGATGTTGCTCGTTTGAAGATTCTGAAGTTTTGTGATTGTATGGCCAGAGGGCAGGACCTATAAACACATTTACTACCCAATAGCATTGTGAGGCTGAACAAAAGGACCTATTGACTATGTAAATATAGTCTTTAAAAAAACAAAACATTTACTGACTTTTTTAGGATAGCTTAAAGTAATGTTGTAAAATTACAACAGTGGGCCTTACAAAGGAAGAAATTCTGCTGTCCAAAACCAGCTGGTGTCCATCATGAAGAAGGCCCCCACACACCAATGCCACTCCTCCTCACATTATTTATTTACAGAAGTGCAAGCATTTCAATCAGTGACCTTTCTCCGAGCGTCTTCTCTGCTCTGCAGTGTGGCATTTATCACTAATTACATTTTTACCAAGTTGATGACAATCAGCATACTCTGATATCCTGCCTGACATCTGCAATATTTCCAGCAGAGTTCTTTCCTTAGCAGCCTGCTACAGCCCTGCTGCTCCTGATGTATGGTAAGACAAGTGGAGGATGACCAGCACCAGCACATGAAATGAAAATTATCTAGATAAAATAAGGGTCTGCATGCTCAGGCCTCTTTTTGGCTGCTGTGTTTTTGTTGGCCTCCTCCTAATTAGACCCTTAAGTAAGATCCTAATAAAATGCTCTCTACACCCGTACCACATAAAAAGCTGTAAAAAAATGGCAGACACAAAGAGACAGTTCAGACTTATTTGCGATATGGTAGGAGGTGAAATAATTAATATTGGGATATAATGTTATTAGTGTCTTATAAGGTGGTATCAATTCACTGCTATTAGTTTAGCTTATTCAATATACTCTTTTGTGAAACTGAGGCAGAGGTATACAATTGTAATCAAAAGTAATCTTATTGCACATTGTACAGGAACATGTAGCCCGCAGCCCCCGAAAGGCTGTTCTCTAAGCTGGTTTATCGGCTTTT
Source organism: Dissostichus eleginoides (assembly GCA_031216635.1). Taxonomy (NCBI): domain Eukaryota; kingdom Metazoa; phylum Chordata; class Actinopteri; order Perciformes; family Nototheniidae; genus Dissostichus; species Dissostichus eleginoides. Next base: position 35,653,322 of record CM062269.1, on the reverse strand, counting down.
GCGCATTTCTGGCTGCAAGCTTTCTTAAGTTTCCTCATACTTTTTGGCCACTTGGGCTCAGCAGAAAACAATCTGTCGATTTGACAATTTTATATTATACCCTTTCAAAGTTGATAGCAAGCATATTAGCAAAATACATGTTTTTACACATCTAGCATACACAAGGCTGTTAAGATGTCTTTGTTGCGTCCATGATGGATTATTGATGATGAATGGAATATTCACAAAGAGACACGAAATGACTACAAAAGACCAAAACAACTACAAAGAGTCAGAAAATGACCTTAAAGGCTGCCACACCCTTGATAAAACCGGCAGTTCCTTGAAGTATTTTACTATCAAACTCTTGATACAAAAGCTGATGTGGAAGAACTCCTCTGGTGTGGGACCGATCCAAGGTTCAAGGTTCAAGGTTCTTTATTTGTCAAACGAACATAGCTACAGTGTAGTTATGTGGATGAAAATCTTGTGTCACAGGCTTCAAAACACAGATAAACTGAAAAATATAGTGCAAGTAAATAGTAAATACAAAAAGAAAAATAGTCTAAAAAAGTGAAATAGTGCAATAAGAGTCTATATGCAAGTCATTGAAATATGATTTATTAGGTAAATAGATAAATATTTTTTAAGTAGCAGCCAGATGAATTTTATGGATGTTGTTTCAAAGTTCAGGTGTTTAACAGTCTTATTGCCTGTGGGATGAAACTGTCCCTGAGTCTGGTGGTTTTAGTCCTGATGCTGCGGTAGCGCCGGCCAGACGGCAGCAGACTGAACAGTTTGTGGCTGGGGTGATGGGGGTCTTTGATAATCCGGAGGGCTTTCTTCCTGAGCCGCTGGGAGTAAAGGTCCTCCATGGATGGCAGCTCTGTCCTGGTGATGTTCTGTGCAGTTTTCACCACCCTCTGTAAAGCCTTACGATTGAGGACGGTGCAGCTGCCGTACCAGGCTGTGATGCAGCCAGTCAGGATACTCTCTATGGTGCACCTGTAGAAGGTCAGGATGCTCTCTATGGTGCACCTGTAGAAGGTCAGGATCCCCTCTATGGTGCACCTGTGGGAGGTCAGGATCCCCTCTATGGTGCACCTCTAGAAGGTCAGGATCCTCTCTATGGTGCACCTGTAGAAGGTCAGGATACTCTCTATGGTGCACCTGTAGAAGTTGCAGAGTATCCTGGAGTCCATGTTGAACCTCCTCAGCCTGCGGAGGAAGAAGAGCCGCTGTCGAGCTTTTTTGGTGATGGTGGTGGTGTGAAGAGTCCATGTCAAGTCCTCAGTGATGTGGACCCCGAGGAACCTGAAGCTGCTGACTCTCTCCACCATAGTCCCATTGATGGCGATGGGGGCGTGTCCCTCTATCTGCTGATTCCTGTAGTCCACAATCAGCTCCTTTGTTTTGCTGACGTTGAGATGGAGGTTGTTATCCTGGCACCAAGATGTCAGTTTTCCGACCTCCTCTCTGTACGCCGTCTCGTCGCCGTCGGTGATCAGGCCAATGACGGTCGTGTCGTCAGCAAACTTCACGATGGTGTTGGAGCTGTGTGTGGCCACGCAGTCGTGAGTGAACAGGGAGTAGAGGAGAGGGCTGAGCACGCAGCCTTGAGGGGCTCCGGTGTTGAGGATCAGGGTGGAGGATGTGATGTTTCCCACCTGCACTGCCAACGCCCGTCAGGAAGTTCAGGATCCAGTCACAGAGGGCGCTGTTGAGCCCGAGGTCTCTGAGCTTGATGACCAGCTTGGAGGGCACAATGGTATTGAAAGCTGAACTGTAGTCAATGAACAGCATTCTCACATATGTGTTCCTCTGGTCCAGGTGTGAGAGGGCAGTGTGGATGGTGAGGGCTATGGCGTCGTCTCTGGACCTGTTTGCTCTGTAGGCAAACTGCAGGGGGTCCAGGGAGTCAGGGAGGGAGGAGTTGATGAATGTTTTGACTAACCGCTCAAAGCACTTCATAATGATGGAGGTGAGTGCTACTGGGCGGTAGTCTTTGAGGCTGGTGATTATTGTTTTTTTGGGGACAGGAACGATGGTGGACTGCAGCAGGGACCTGTTGAAGATGTCTGTGAACACCTCTGCCAGCTGAACTGCACACACCCTGAGAACACGGCCAGGGATGCCATCAAGTCCAGGAGCCTTGTGTGGGTTAACCCTTTTAAAGGATTTGCACACATCTGCCCTGTTTAAAACAAAAGGGCAGGGCTCCTGGTCCTTCTGTGCCTCCACAGCCTGGCCGCTCTCAAAACGTGCAAAAAAGCTGTTCAGCTCATCTGGGAGAGATGCGCACGCAGACACTCCCGCAGCACCCCCCGCAGCACCCCCCGCTGCTCCTTTGTAGTCTGTCATTGTTCTTAGTCCCGCCCACACGTTCCGGGTGTTACAGCCTTTGAAGTCAGATTCCACCTTGTCTTTGTATTGTCTCTTTGCACTGCTGATAGCTCTCCGGAGTTCATACCTAGATTTCCTGAACTCCTCCAAATCTCCAGCTCTGTGCGCGATAGTGCCTCGCCGTTTATCCAGGGCTTTTGATTCGGGAATGTTCGTACAGAAACCTTCGGTACCACGTCATCGATGCATTTCCCAATGTAGTAGATGACCGTGTCCGTGTGTGTGTTGATGTTGTTGTCCTCAAACACACTCCACTCCGTAGATGCAAAGCAGTCTTGCAGAGCTGAGTTTGACTCCTCACTCCAGCGTTGTACTGTCCTTGTCACCGGTCTGTCCCGTTTGAGTTTCTGCTTGTAAGCAGGCAGCAGCAGCAGTGAGATTTGGTCTGATTTGCCGAAGGGAGGGTGAGGGAGAGCCTTATATCCATGTCGAAAAGGGGAATAAACATGGTCCAGTATGTTTCCCCCCCGCGTCGGGCAGCTGATGTGTTTGTAGTACTTCGGCAGGACCTTCTTCATGTTAGCGGTGTTAAAATCCCCGGCCACAATGAACGCCGCCTCTGGCCGTGAAGTCTCGGTCTTGTCGATAATCCCAAACAGCTGATCGAGTGCCGTGTTGTTGTTGGCAAGCGGCGGAATATACACTGCTCTAATCACAACAGATGTAAATTCTCTCGGCAGGTGAAAAGCCCAGCATGTGATCATGAGGTGCTCTAAATGAGCGGAACAGTCCGAAGAAATAATCCTCACATCTGTACACCAGTTCTTGTTAATCATGATACACACACAGCCTCCTTTACTTTTCCCCATGTAACTGTTCGGTCCTGGCGGAAAATAGTGAATCCGTCAGGAACGATGGTGGAGTCCGTGATAGCGGGGTTGAGCCAAGTCTCGGTGAGAATGAACACGTTACAGTTCTTAATGTCCCGTTGAAAGCAATCCGACTTCTGAGTTCATCTAGCTTATTTTCAATCGATTGAACATTAGCCAGAAGAATACTCGGAAGAGGGGGTCGGTTTCCTCGTTTTCTCAGTCTGACCAGCAGCCCGGCGCGGGACCCCTGCTTGGTCTTCTTCTTGCGTCTCTCAGGTAGGACAGCAACAGGTAGCCATGGCGGATTTCCATTGTCTGTCGGTGGGCTGTTGTCCACAAGGTTTCTGATGTGAAGAAGTTCCTCTCTGCTATATTGTATAGCAGAGTTGGTGCGGTCGGCTTGCATGTTGCAAACCATGTTAAAAGCAGACGGCATAAAGTAAATAAACACTGAAAAAATACGAAAAAGGGCAAAGTTGGAGAGGAGCCAAAAGACAATGCGGCCATCTTCACCGGCGCATTTTCAATATATCCATATTATATCCATAAGCATTGGTAAGGTTCAAAAAGTCATAGGTCTTACTTCTGTGCTTTGACTTCTGGATCTTGTCCCAAATATCACAGTTAGTGCTCCACGCCCTGGGAAGCCTGGTATTCCCGCCTTCTGGCAGTTGGTGTCAATATAGCCATTCTCTGTCAGGTACCTGGTCACCCTTTTGGCAAGAACAAAGGAAAAGATCTTCCCTTCTACATTTGGCAGTGCCATGCTCCTGAATTAGCCGATGGCTTTGGAGTGTACTTCCTTGTGGCTCTTTGCTACTCGGATTTCATTTGTTGCTTTTCCAGGCAGTTCTCATGAGGCATCATTTCACTTCTAGCACTTTGGGGGAGTTCTTGTAGAGGTCGCAGGGAAATGCCTAGTGGCCTGGTGCTGATGAGGCCCTCGCCTTCTACATGACACCCTGAGGGGGCGCTAGGGGGCTCACTCTCCACTGTTGGGGATAAAGATCATGTATAATTATTTTGTTTATCAATTTCTTTTCACTTATAAATCTCACTGCTATAACAATTGAATATCCAGTGATGAGCGTTTTGTTCTCAGAGGGGGTTTGTCTCGCTAACAGAGCTCATAGTACTTTATTTACAATATATGCCTAGTAGTCTCCTTCATTTAAATCATTTGTGAATCTGTGACTGAGATAACAGTCTGTTTTTTTCAAAATGTTGAACATTCAAACATGACTTGTTGCAAAGAAATTGCAGCTTTTGTGGCATCTGTTGCATTTATCTGACATGTTGTGATGGTGACGTTTCAAAGGACATGAATCAGAAAATGAACTGGCCCACTGTAGGTCAGTCGTTCCCTCTGGGTGCGTGAAGCTTTTACTTTATTTGCTCAGATATTAAAGTGGGCTCAAGCACCAAGCAATATAATAACACATGTCTTCTTATTAACGGTTTGCATCTTTCATTTTTAATTAGTTTGCACCAATGGACCAGGACTTACCAATCTTTATTGATTTGTTTCTTCTCCTAGGCAAAAGTGCTCAAGAGCATCTCGTTATCACAGTCCAGAAATTGTTGGTTGACCAGAAAAAAGTATACGTTTCAGCTTCTGAATGGCTGACATACTGCTTCTGGATGCTTTTGATTCTCTCTAATACCAGTACTGACATTCTGGAAAATCACATGTTTACTTTTGTGCGTTTTATTCAACAGTCCCTCCATTTTAGAAAAGTTATTCTCTTAATAACTGTTGGGAAAATACTGAATGTACTTTCTAATATCAGAGTAGCACATGATAACAAAGGCCCTACATAGCTGTGTACGTAACAGGATGTATGATTACCTAGAAGAGCGTTTTAGGCATATGATAGCTATGTGACAACGATTAACATGATGATTCAGGCTCTATGGAGATAGACATATGACTGTCATGTTTATTGCTTATGCAGGCCTTAGCTTATCTGAACTAAACATTGAATACTGCTTTGAACCGGTATTCTGCATCTTGTGACTGTAACACTCTCTTGTATAAGCATGTCAAGGACACTATTCGGGGAACTATTTGTCCCACGCAGCTCTGTGTGTGAGATGACTACTTCCATTCTTGCAAGGATAATACATGTATCCTGATATTGAAGACCAAGCCGGGGACGAGTGATATTTTCCAAACAATAACTCTGCCTTATTTTGGTGGCATTACTCTCTCTCTTTGTGTAAATTCCTGGGCATGTGCCAGACTATTTGCACACTGCACAACACATGCCCTTAAAAAGTGTTAAAGGGCATTACCTATGCTAATACAAAAAAAAAGATTGGCCATACGCAATCATTTCAGATCAAGTAGGGGAGAGCAGAGTTGAAAGGTTGAAAACATTTCATGCATCGGGATTTGTTTTTGTTTTAACATAAAATGTGTAGAGATCTAAGAGATGTTGCTAAAGGAGAGATCTGTTTCTTCTGGTATTAGCAGATGAAGAAATAGTCCTCATTCACTGAAAAGAAACATTTACACATGATAATTTCATAGCATCAAACTTGGATAAAATCAACCTCAATAGAAGATACCAAAAATAAAATAGTGATTTTATAATCACTCTCTCCCCTTGACTCTCCATCAGTCTGCTTTCAGTGGATGGTAAAGGGCAGGGTGTTACAGCCGTGGTGGGTGAGGTGGGAGAACACTGCTGCCCCCCGGAGAGGTCAGCTCCTCATCCACCCTCCCACAGAGAGCAATTACCCAGTGGTTTCCATGACAACCAGCAGTCATGCCACCGCCTGTGCTCTGAGAATGAGGGAGGGAAGAGGATAATGCCTCCGTCTGCTGAACATCACTGTCTGGAGCAGAGACTCTGTGTGTTCTCTGTTGGGTTAATGTTACGTGGTGTGTGTGTGTGTGTGTGTGTGTGTGTGTGTGTGTGTGTGTGTGTGTGTGTTGTGTGTGTGTGTGTGTGTGTGTGTGTGTGTGTGTGTGTGTGTGTGTGTGTGTGTGTGTGTGTGTGTGTGTGTGTGTGTGTGTGTGTGTGGCTCCCTTTCCCCCTGATTGTCTCCCTCCAGGTGCAGCCTCTCCCTCAGGTGCTCCCAATCCCCAATCAGGGCCTCCATAAAGGACCTGAGAAAGGCTGCAGTCGCTCTCTTCCTTCTCCTGTGAGCTGCATGGATGGCCGTGGCTGGTCTGTGCAGCAGTGTAGTGTTTTGTTGTTGTCTACGTGGGAAGTGCAACTTATAGAAGTTCTGAGTATTGTTATGATTTACTGTGGTCGCTTTCTGTTATGAGAAAGTTGTTTTGGTTTTGTCGTAAGTTTGCAAATTGGCTGGTGAGCCTCTTTTTCTTTTACTAATTAAAAGACCACTTGTGGCTTCACAAATCAGTTTCCTCTCCTTTTTTCTCTCGCCCGGTTATTTTATATTTTGTTACTTCCCTTTCGTTCCCCTAGTCCAGGAGGGAACAGTTAAATACATGTCACCATGGGTGTTTCTCAATGTCGAGGACGCTTCCTTGGTAGGACATGTCTTCGAGTCAGGTCCTTCAGAAGCGAGGCAAGAATCTTTCCTAGCCTCGAAAAACGAAGAAAGGTGGAACAGGCTAACAGGTCTATATAAATAAACATTGATTGATTGAGTGTGCAGGTGTGCGTCATATGCGAGGCCCCGCCTTAAATGGAGCGCGATTTCCGCCAAAGATTTTGGAAATTGGTCCGTGCGCAAAGCATTGTGGGGATTTTAAAACCGCGGAGGATACACATGTGCAGCCTCGAAATATCCTCGCTGCGAAGGACGCCGGGCTCGGTAGAATTCCAAGGAGCCTGGACATTGGAACAGTCCTTCGGCGGGACTCGATGACGTAGCATCCTTGAAATAGTGGCTCTGGAGCATCCTTCCTTGACATTGAGAAACACCCCATATCTGTCATAGAGGATCATTGTTAGGACACAACCATAGTCTGTACATACACAACATTACATATGGTTTAGTTGCCACTCATAGAGTCCTAGTGTGAACCTGGAAATGTGGAGTACCCCAAACTTGCATATGTGGGCAATTTGCACAATGAGCATAAGTTGAGTTAACTAGCATTGAACTACATTATAGCCTGCAGACAATAGTTTAAATGGCTTGGCTGATTTGGACAATTTTGGAGTGGTTTTGTGAGTTATTAAGGATGCTGATTCCATTTCGGACATTTTCAGGATCAAAAATTGTTTTAACCAGAAAGAAAGTATTTGCAGGCTCAAAAGGGCTGTTTTTGATTATTTTTTGGTCGATTTTGAAGTTGACCCTGGATCATTTGGATTGGACAGATTGCCTATTTATTTGAAGAAGAAATGTCCACAGTAGACGGCTCTCTATATCCAAGGGTCGCAACACTACTCATGGTATCAAAATCAGCCCACAGAGTACAAATATGACCACTTTCTGGTTAAAGCTGCCATTTTTCATCCTGAAAATGTCAGAAATGGATTCAGCATCCTCAATTACCCCCAGAACCACTCCTAAATTGTCAAAATCGGCCAAGTAATTTTTTTACTATTGATGCTTAGTAATGCAATTTATGCTAATTGTGCAAATTGCCCAACATATTACATTACATGTTACTTGTTAGACGCTTTTATCCAAAGCGACTTACATACTCAATACTGTGGGCAATCCCCAAAGGAGCAATTTGGGCTGAAGTGTCTTGCCCAGGGACACAACGACATGCTGACTGCAGTGGGGTTTGAACCTTGAACCCTGATCCGAACACCAACGAGCAACCCAATGCACCACACGCCTCCCACATATGAAAGTTAAAGTGGACCTATCATGCTATATTTGAATAATATATTGTAGGGCCATACCTATATAAAACATGTCTGCAAAGTTTTTTTTTCAAAATACCAAACAGATCATGCATTTTAGCCATGCCTCATTTCGCTCTATTTGCTCTTTTTTAGCCCTGTTTTTGCAAGGGCTGATTCTGTGAGAAGTCTTCTTCGCTGCTTTTGTGGCAGACTACAGCGCCACCTACAGGCCTGGCATATGTACTACAGCGTCTCCAGCGCTTTCGAGCGGCAATGGCCGTGGCTGTCTCCTCCTGATAGGTGGAGAGTTGCCCCTATAGGCGGAGCCCCCCTTTTCTGACGTCAGAAAAATTCAAATCTGTATCAGTCTGTATCAGATCCGTTGCAGCCCCGTTTTTAGAGATTTGGGTACGGAGGAAAAGAGAGAGGGTTGTGTTTTCTGACACTTGGTGAGTTCCCTGACACACCGGGGACACATATTCATGTATAAAAGATGTACAAAAGTGCATTTTGCATGATAGGTCCCCTTTAACATCTGGCAGTTTCTATGTGCTGGGGACCTGTACTGTACATTTCTAACATAAACTTTGGGGTACTCAACATTTCCAGGTTCACTATGCTGGCAACTAGATTAATATGTGAAATGACATAAGAAACATCACTCAACACTGCATGTTTTTAATTATGAGGGCTGCACAAATTAGAAAAAAAAAATGAAATGTGATTATTTTGACTGAAATTGCAACATGGTTTATTGGACACTGCGTAACCACAATCCTTAATTAGGGTCTGAGACCAGAGGTCGGCGAAGACCCTTTTGTAATTGCTCGCCAACACACACAAAACAGGGAAAACGACCGGCAAAAGCACAGCAAAAGGTTCCGACACCATGACGGCAGATAGGTGGCCTAGTGACGTGACGCAGCGTCTGAAATGGGTTCCGGAACTTTGCGAAAAAAAATGTGCAAGTCAAGCCCACTTCCGTTTTAACGTAATCTCCACCCACTTTCACGTAAACGAACGAAAATCGCTACGTATATATCTAGGGTGTGGAGACGAACCAAAAAGCCTCCTGGAGGTGTATAAAAAAACGTACAGGAAGTCGGCCATTTTGAATTTCACCCTCCGAGATCTTCTCCTAGGGATTTTATCAGATCGACTCCAAATTCGGCGGGTAGCGTCTCAAGACATGGGGGAGGAAAAATCGCAATATTTCACCGCACGGCGTAGTCGTTATGCGGCTCCCATTTTCACGTTCGCTCGATGCTAGGCGATCCCTCGCCATGGAACACGATGATGTCATAACTCCAACTGACATACTCCGAACGCCGCCAAACGTCACATGATGGTTAACACTGCGGCCCTGAACAGCTCTACGTCAAATCGGAGGTTTCATCATGTGGCGTTACCATGCAAACGCATCCCTCGCCATAAAACACAATGTCGCTGCAACTCCAATAGACATGGTTCGATCGTCCACCAAACTTCAGTTTTATATCACCGGTCCATGCCTCAACAGCTCAACACCAAATCTCAGGTCTCATCATATGCCGTTTCCACGGAAACGCATCCCTCGCTATAAAACACGATATTGTCGCAACTCAAAGGAAAATCGTCCAAACGGCGCCATACTTCAGATGATGGCTAATGATCTGGACCTCACCATGTCTATGTGCCACTTGTGAGTTTTCCTCAAAAGCCGTTGCCATGACAACGCATCCCTCGCCGTTAAACACAAAATTGCCATAACTCCTATGAAAATGTTCATAAACTGGTCAAACTTCACATGTGTGCGAAAAAAATATACGTTTAATTTTTCAGATTTCGTCAAATGCCGTTGCCATGGCGACAGATCACTCGCCATGAAACACGGTTTTCTCATAACTCCATTGAACATGCTCCAAACGGCCGAAAACTTCACATGTTTGATAACGATGCAGACCTCAAGTCATCTAAGCCTATTATGGGGTGTCATCATATACCGTTCCATAGCGACAGATCACTCGCCATGAAACACGGTTTTCTCATAACTCCAGTGAACATGCTCCAAACGGCCGAAAACTTCACATGTTTGATAACGATGCAGACCTCAAGTCATCTAAGCCTATTATGGGGTGTCATCATATACTGTTGCCATGGCGACAGATCACTCGCCATGAAACACGGTTTTCTCATAACTCCAGTGAACATGCTCCAAACGGCCCAAAACTTCACATGTTTAATGATGATGCAGCCCTCAAGACATCTAGCCTACTAGGGGTTTCATCAAATGCCGTTGCCATGGCGACAGATCACTCGCCATCAAACACGATGTTTATTTTACTGCTGTACCTCCCATGTACATTGTCTGATGGACCTGAAACTTCCCACGTTTGCTAACGATCGAGTCCGGAAAATATCTGCGCGACGTCGACGTGCGGACAACAGCGACCCTGCGCGGAGCGTCAAAGACCCGCTCATCGCTGCTCGCAGCATTAATTCAGATTATTTTCGCATATTTTGCCTGTAACAAATACTGTGCTTCGTGCTATTTCAGTATTGAACTATAGCCGAATCACAACCCCACCTTCACTAGTGTCACATTGACATTGTGTCACGTGAGCTGAAAAAATTGATGGTGCAGGTAGAAGCCAAACGCCCAGCGGGGCAGCGAAAAGAAAGTAAAAGAAAGAAAAGGAAGAGAGAGGTGCAGCTGCATTCAAACATTTTCCAACAATCAATAGCTTTTTCAGAAAAAGCTAAAAGTGACGAATTAGGCCAGCAACCACAAGGCACAGTGACACACACACACACTCACTCACACTCACTCACTCACTCACTCACTCACTCACTCACTCACTCACTCACTCACTCACTCACTCACTCACTCACTCACTCTCTCTTCCTCTCACATACACACACACACACTCTCTCTCTCTCCCTCTCACATACACACACACACAATCTCTCTCTCCCTCTCACTCACACACACACACACACACAATAATATCTTCTATCACATATACTGATCACTTAGTTGAGCAACCACATACTTTCAATACATGTTGATGTTGGTGACAAATAGAACTCCTTGTGTACTTGTACAGCCAGCCAGTCATATTTTGGCATTTTAAGTGGGGTGCTGCTCTGAGGTTTTGAGTGATATTACCTAGGTCTTCTCCTTGAGATCTTATCCATTGTATCCTTGTCTTGTGATTTTTGACTGAAAGGGCAAAAGGCTAGACCTACTTTGGTTGAACTATGTAGCTGCGTCTCTGCTTTGACAAATAGGTGTGCGATTGACATGCCAGATTGAATGAAAATGTAAAATATTGGTCCTGTTAGGTAGGCGTGTTGTTACGTGTTGGTACGTGGGTTGAGGGGCCCTGAGCTCTCAGTGCCCAGGGGCCCCTGGAGGTCCTAAAGCCTTGGCTATAGGCTTGTTAACATCTAACTATCTATCTTAACTTCTCCAAGATAAAATATTGATCTTCTGGAGAGGCTGAACAACTGGTCCATCTTATTTAAAGGTGTCTCTTCTTAGCTTTATCTACAGTTGAATGTTGTGCTTTGATTAGGACGTGAGGGTCTCTGAGGATTTGTAAGATTTATTAAATAACTGTCTAAACTGCACGTAAAACAGAGGTTTTAATGATGCTACTTCTCTCTCTTTCAGGGTGGACTTTAAAAGAAAAACATCCCAGAATATAAAACTGCTGCTGTCAATGAACTCCTGAAAACATTAGGTAAGTGCGTGCCAGTCAAACTTAGTGATATTTAACACAAAAAATGTATAGTGCTTTTTATTACAGCTTAGTACACCTTTTGTGAGACATGTTTGAGCTTTCGGTACAAAATAGTGAAGTATTTTCATGTTCGTCTTTACATGTTTTCTTTTTATTATAATGACCCTGATGAGGACCAGAAGACAAAATGTGTTGGCCTACAAGTTGTTCTGCAAACTACAAGTGTAGCTGGAGTTTAAGCTCTTCAGTCTTGTTTCCTTCTCTGCTCTCTATGAATGATGTTCCAGTTCCTTTGTTTGTGCTCTGAGGAGGGAGTAGTGAGGAGGGGTATCTGCAAAGACCTGAGCGAGGAAACACCACACAGAAGTTACGAGGCGATACAAAACCAAAACATTTAGGACAAAACAACAAAACGTAATAAAAACCTAGTGCAGAACTCATGTGTGAATACTTATTATGTTATATTTACGCCCACAGTAATAAACACTGGACCATTCCTCTTTCATGTAAGGGCAGTTGGGGACTAGTTCCTCACAGACTCATCCAGAGTTCCTCGCAGCACGTGTGATAACCTCTCCAATGGCTAAATACACATCAGTTTTTCAAACCGTAATAAAATGTCAGAATATTGTGAGGCTTGCTGCATCCAGAGCAATTCCAATAATGTGCCAATTTCTACGTTCATAATTTGAATCCAAGCAAAGTGATATGGATTAGAAGGTATAACCCAAACACTTTTATTTATCTTACTTTGCACTGATGCCCAAAAAGATAAAATGTTAGGGCACGACCGCATAAGATTACTGTAAGTGCCACAGCTAATGTCACATTTCAGGCATAATACATAGGATTATTATACAGTAGCTGGGGTTACATGCATTCTGTGAATAAGCTTGTATTGGATTTATTACATGTAATCTTCTTTGTATTCAAAAACATGTTTTGCCACATCTCATCATCCAATTAAATGGAGGTTTAACCGTGCAGATTCATTAGAGTCAGACGCTGCAGCTGATCACAACATTCCCACACACTCATACTGAAGTGGACAGACAAGTAGAACCAAGTTAAGACTTGTTAAGTTAGGTCTTTTTACTTAAAGAATCATTTATCTGTGTAAAGTGTACGACTGAATGAGAAAAAAAAAGAAAGAAAAACGTCCTTGATTCATTAGAAATATTTTACCTTCATGATATGAAAGTATGCTTTTAATCTGTAAATAGTCCACTGTAGGCAGAGGTGGGAGAAGTACTCAGATCTTGTACTTGAGTAAAAATAATAATACCGGAGTGTAGGAATACTCTGTTACAAGTAAAAGTCCTGCATTAAAAATGTTACTCTAGTAAAAGAACAAAAGTATTAGCATCTAAATATACTTAAAGTACCAAAAGTAAAAGTAGTCATTGTGCAGATTGGTCCATTTCAGAATAATATATATGATATGTTTTATAATGATTGATCATTAAAGTGTTCTCAAAGCTGGTAACGGTGCAGCTAGTTTGAATGACTTTGTATACTGCAGGGTAGCTTGTGAATTTACTCCAGGTGGAACTCAAGTCTGATTTAACACTTGATTATATTTCATCATTAATCCACATCTGTAAAGTAACTAAAGGTAAACATGTAGTGGAGTAAAAGTACACGATTTAACTCTGAATAGTGGTGGAGTAGAAGCATAAAGAATAAAAAAGAATAAAAAAGCAAAAAATGGAAATACTCAAGTCAAGTACAAATACTTCAAAATTGTACTTAAGTACAGTACTTGAGTAAATGTACTTAGTTTCTTTAGACCACTGGTGAGGAGGGATTCACTCGTCTTTCTGCCATCGGTGTGGTAGTTTTAATTTCTTCCTGACTGCACACTTTCCCGTCAACTTTGCTTATAAATTGGCGTACGCAACATTCTTAATTGAGGCCCCTGGTGTTTTTTCTAAATTAACAGGAACAGGAAAAGGAAATAGGATAAAAAGATAAGATAAGCTATAATTGATTGATCCCAATTTGGGAAACATTTTTGTCACTGCAGCATGTAGATAAGACATTGCACTAGAATTAGAGGTAAATACAATTAAAAATAAAGATATACATATCAGCATTAGAAGATAAACAAAAAACGCAAAACAGTTAATATATACATATCAATAATGAAGGATATATACCTATATGGTATATAGATATATATTGAATTCGCAATATAAATATACAATACACAGAATAGAAGGCAGTGTACATTATGCTTGTCCAGCCTTTCAAACTCACAAAATGTAAACATGGGGTTTCCATGATGGACAACAGTTTGTTCAGAGTCAACAGTTTGTTTTTGATCCTTGTAATGTCTTTAACGACCATGTAAATGTCATGGTCGTGTTGCCTGTGAACACAAGTGAGTGCCTTTGTTGGTTTATCCATCTTTTAGAGTGTAATGAAGATGTCGGCCTCTAGGGGTCACTGCTGTGGCTTTATACTGTTATCCTGCTTCAGTTTCAGAATCAGAATACCTTTATTAGTCCCACGGAGGGGACATTTGCGTAGTGATGCCTCCATCTGCTCTGATGTTTCCTAGCCCCAGCATGAGATGTGTCTAAGTGTTCTGTCTTTCCCCCATCCAATGAGACGGCAGCAGGTTGACTGAGTGCTGCCGTGGTGTACAGACAGTGAATGGTTCTGCATGAGGATGTATGAGTATGGGCAATTACAATTTGTTTACCCACCTTTGGCAATGGAACCAAATCTGGTGTATTTTCAATGATGAGCAGAGTTTATTGATCTGCGAGTGTAAGTCCATGTGTGCTGAAGTAAATGTGTTGCTCTTTGAGTGGAGTGCTCATACTGAAATCAGAATCAGAATTCCATTATTCGTCCCACAAAGAGGAAATCTACTTTGTTACAGCAAAGTATAGATGAAGAAATCAGAATACTGTTATATAAAAAGCATGCACATAGCATTTAAAATGAGAACAAAACATTACATTTTAACAGAAAAACATTCAGGTAGATAAGTAAGTAGCAACAGTATTTCTGAAATAAAATAAGTGTAGCATTGTAGAATGAAGGGTGATATATATATATATATAATATATAACAGTAGTAAAATTACTATATAGTTATGTAAAGATCCCTGTTACAAGTGATGGACTAACTTGGAGTAGCAGCCAGTAGTAATAATAATATTAGCAGAACATATTGCACACGTTGTTGTGGTGTCATCGTCTTTGTTTGTTTTTTACATTATTGCACATTGCTGTAAGAGGTGGTAAAAGAGGCATATGAAGATCTTCTCTTCCTGACCAAAGTAAGATGTATTGTAGTTTGACTTAGTTTTTATTCTTATTCTTATTTATTTTCATACATTTTGAATGCCTTACAGATAGAATGGTACACTAACCCATATCTCAGCATGTCCTTGTGGTGCTGCAGTGAAGACTAACAGCGCATTGGTAAACGTGGGTTACTTATGGTTACTTAACCAATAATAGTGCAAGAGGTATCCTTATTATTGTCGGACTTCAGAATGTCTTGGGGCAGAGGCAGACATATAGACATTTTTAATATCTGGATAAGTCCCCACTGTCTTTCACAAGTAACACTTTTCCTTCATTGCTCTTGATGAATATCTTGCAGTCCCTGGTCCATGTTGCTTTAATTTGATGTGATGTCCGCGTTCTGTTTTGTCATGCTCCTTAATGTAGATTCCGTCCTTTCAGTTTCTTATCGCTGATCAACCTACGCACTTTTGTCTTTCTGCTCACAAACTAATACATGTATGGGAAATGTATCCGTTTCAGTTCTTTCAGTGTGGAGGGATTTATAGTTTAATGATGGGAATGTTTAGATTATGTCTAAGATAATTTATGGGTATGGTTGGCTGCTTGCTTTCTTGTAAATTATGGGGTGTTCATCTTCTTTATCCACTTGTGGGGAAGTTGCTTTGTTCCTACAATTTTAGATCGATTTGTATTTTTACTTTCTTTATTACTTTATTCAATATAACAAAAGACAAAATTGTTTATGAATGATTTTTTCGGTCTCTAAAGGGAACAAGAAAATGCATTTCCTGCAGAAAATGCGTGCGATTGCTGTAAACTGTGAACATTTGTGGCTGAATTTAGCTGAAAAAGCTGAATATGTTGTTAGCTGAATGGTAGCTGCTTTTAGCTACAAAAACCAAGTAAGTGTGTTGCTGAACTTAGCGGAGAAATGCAGAAAAATTGAATGATTTGAATCAAATTGTTACAGCTCAAATGCATTGCACTGACTTTGTTGAAAACTTGAAAGTGAAATGTTAAACTGGAAGAGTAGGAAAAATAGTGAAGAAGCTTAATATTTAAAAGAAAAGGTTTAAAAAAGGTATAAACAACAACATGTATAGCCTCAATGTCCTGAAATAGCTGAATAAGTTAATAGTTGAATGGTTTCTGTAGCTGAAAGTAGGCTGAAGGAGTTACATATCAGATGTAAGTAGTAGTGAATGAATGTGTATTAAGAAGAGAAAAGAAAGTAAAAACGCTTCGAAAAGCAGCAGAATATTTTAACTGCAAACTTTTGAACTAAAACCATACATCACCAATAATGTATAAAATATGTGGAACATGTTGAAGTCAGTATGAAGTCTCCATCAGACAGAAAAGAATAGGCTGAGACAGTCTTTACACTCCAGTCTGTTTGTCAGTGTTTGTTTCTGTGCTGAGCACCTAATCATAACACCTAATCATAACACCTGTGTGTGAGCCCAGAGATCAAAGGTTACCATGGTGACAACGTTATCAAACACCTGTGTACGTGAGCCCAGAGATCAAAGGTTTCCATGGAGATGTGCTGTGAAAGGAGAGCCTTTCCATTGTTCTGAATGAGAAATAAACCTCTTACATTTCTAACTATAGGTTAAAAACGGTAGCTGCTTTCGTAAAATGTCAACGCGTGGAGGATGTCAGGACCGTGAGGAGCGTCGGAATCTGCTTTTTGTGTACTTTCGGGTCCATAATGTGGCATTTTTGGCAGATTTACTAAAGGTGTGCAGCTGCTGCTCTGAGGACAGATCAGGTTTGATTTACAATGGGCCTTAATGGAGACATGTTGAAAGTCTTTGTCACTTCATGCCCTCAGGAGACATTCTGTTTAATTTATTTTCTTAATTTTTATTTATTTTTCAACGTAGGAGAGGTTTTTCTACGTTTTTCACAAAAAATGATGTACAAGGAGTGTAGGGTTTGGGAATTATGGCAGTTTTAAAAAATAATTTAAGGCGAATTTCAAGCTCTCCTCCACTCTAGCTGTGACATCACGCACTCTAGACTTAACGAGCTGCTCAATACACACTCATGTTAAAATTTGGAGAAGGCCTCTTTACCAATCTCCAAACTAAGTTAAATATCTCAAAAAGTGTAAAAGATATCAAAAATCTGAATAAGATTTTAATAGCTGAAGGTCTTGTGATCATTTTAAAGTTGGAATGAAGTCTGAAAGTATGTGGAAGGAGTAGCATTTTCCAGACGGTGTAGGTAAAAGAGGATTTGAAGGTTCCTCCCATTGAGTTCCATGTTAAAAAAAGAGTTTAAAAAGCTGAATATTTCAAAAAGTATAACATATTTTGAAAAAGTTGAACATTTCCCATCATGTGCTGAAAAGGCTGAATAGTTTGATATTTGAATGGTTTCTGTAGCTGAAAGTATGCTGAAGTTATTGAGAGCCAAAGTATTGGTTGAAATAAGAAGAGGAAGATTAAAGATCTGAAGAACTATAGTGGAATGCGGTCAGATCTTAATTAGTGCGAATGCTGTGGCACAGCATTCGCACTAATTAAAAATCACACCACACCCAGAAACAACAATACATGTTACTTTAATGTGTCCCCTTCTGTTTACCCACCTTTTTTGTCTACCTCTCTCAGGCTCTTCCCAGAAGCCTTTGCTCTGACCTCCAGACTCTCCTGCTGATGAGGGACTGAACCCTCTCACTGACACAGCTCCACGGACCAGGACTAGACAGCCATGAACCCCCAGGAGACGGAGCTTGGCCAGGAGGTTATGGAGGAGGCTGACGCCCCCCCCCGCCACCGCCACAACAACCACAACAGCCGGTCCCGTAACCACAGCAACCAGGAAAAACGCTACAGGCGCGTTGAGGCCCCTGCAGGAGGAGGTGCTGGGAGCAGAGTGAGGGGGCCTCAGCAGCACAGGGGGCCACAGGAGGAGACAGAGGAGCCTCCACAGCCCCAGCCCATCCCCCGACCCGCAGTGACACGGTACCGCAGACAGGGGGACAGCGAGGCCCGGGTCAGAGCCCAGCAGCAGAGGCACCGGCAGAGGCAGCAGAGGGAGGCGGAGCGAACGCAGCACCTGGCCCAGCATGAGAAGCAGCGTCGCGCCCAGAGGAGCCAGGAGGACGAGCGGGAGCGAGACGATTCAGCGCTGGCCCGCTCAGCCAGCACCGAGAGCAACTTCCACACCCACACAGACCGGGCCGAGGGTGACGACGGCCTGCTGGTGATGTCTCTGGAGCCGGAGGGGCAGGCAGAGGCTGAGGACGACGCCGGGAACTACGAGGTCCAGCTGAGGCCTGAGGCGGAGGGGTACACTGAGAGTGCCGAGGCTGAGCAGCAACATCTCCATCCTCACTACCCCCCTCAGCCACCTGAACCCCTGCCTGAGGTCGAAAGCCCCCAGAGACAGGGTGAAGCCGAGGAGATGCTGCACGCCGGCTACTCCAACTACGTCTACACCCAGCCCCTCAGCCCCTCCAGTGGGAGGGGCGACGTGTCGACGGTCAGAGCCTGGAGAGTTTGGACGCTGCTCTCGGGGACGAGGCCTACTCCGAGCCATATGACATATACTCACTCTCAGAGCATGTTTACGAGGAGATCTGCGATACTCCCACATCAGTTTCATCTGCTGCGGACGGGGCCGAGGACACAGAGTCGCTCCGTCAGAGGCGTGCCGGCTTCAAACTGTTCGAGGGTCGGGCGGCAGGGGGAGACTACCATCAGCAGGAAGCGGTGGGCTCCCGTCTGCGGCACTACGACGAGCGCTCGGACGGCGAGTCAGACAGCCCGGAGAAGGAGGCCGAGTTTGCCCCGTACCCGCGTGCCGACAGCTGCGACCAGGACGAGGACATCGACACCATCGTGGCTGAGGTGAAAGAAAGCCTGAGCTCTCAGAGTCTTCATCGTGCTCTTGAAGACACCATAGATGAAGAAAATGAGCTACTGGAAGGAGAGGAAAAAGCCCAAGATGAGTCTCAGATCGACTCTGACAAAAACCACCAAGCTGCCAACACAGGGACAGACATGACTCAGTGTGTAAGTCCTTCAGAGGAGCCGGTTGCAGTGAGGAACAGCCAGGACAAGAGGGACGCCATCTCCCTGGCAATCAAGGACATTAAGGAGGCAATAGAGGAGGTGAAGACCAGGACCGTGAGATCCCCGTACACTCCTGACGAGCCCAAGGAGCCCATTTGGGTCATGAGGCAGGACCTGAGCCCCACTGCAGAGTGCGACCTACAGCCCTCACTGGGGGGGGACGTGAGTAGAGCAGCTTCGGCTATTATGATCAAGTTGTATAGTTCTGGTGTGCCGGTCCACTGTTAGCAAATGAATGTATTGGTTACCTTCACATATTTTGAAGAGGCATAGATTCTTCCCTTTCTTTTAGGGTTTTTTGTAGGTTCATGTACATGTAAATGGTCCCACACACTCCCCCCCCGTCTGAGACGCCTCCATTGGACTACTTTGTTTATTTCTGTAACATAGTGACATCACTATGTAACACTCACGCTTCTATTGGCTAGCGCTATAACACAGTGTACGTTATAGGCTAAGAGGCGAGTCATCTCTAGGCGGTTGACCAATCACAACAGAGCCGGCCAGCTAACCAATCAGAGCAGACTGGGCTCTGGTTTCAGACAGAGGGTGAAAGAGGTGCTGCAGCACAGGCAGTATGAGACAAATAAAGAGCTTTTTGAACATTAAAGCATGGAGACATGTCCCAGTAGAGACACTAAATACTGATATGAAGCTACCAGTGACATTGTCCATTTCAAGTTTTTCAATTTTCAACCTACATTTTATTTTAATGCTATCTACACAGCAGTTCTGTAGCTGAACAGAACCTGTGTCGAGGAACCTCTTGCATTTTATTTCAGACCCCATGTTAAGTGGTTTGAGTAACTATGTGAGCAGTTCCTGAAGAGTGGTGCACTGATAACGTATTTTTGTAGGCCGACCCTGAAGTAAGCATTGCAAGGGCTCCATCAACAAAAAACTGTGGTATATTTCTATTGGATTTCGGAATAATGCAGACAATTGGATCTTTAGCAAACATATTTGTGATACTTTAACATTTTGAGTAAATGCTACTTTGTACTTCTGCATTTAGAAGGGAAAAAATGTAATATTACTCCTCTACATGTATTTAACAGCTTTAGCTACTTTTAACAAAATGTATCTCTAACAAATTAAACTAGACTAACTCTTTAAGTTACAAAAGAGTCAAAAATATTTACATATTTTACAAAAGTCAATCAGAACTTTGTTTCTCTACAATAGTAAAATGCTACTTGATGCAACAGTATTATCTAGAAATGTCACCTATATAAATATCATTATATACAAACATAAAGGCAATTTTCCTGCACAATAATGACTTTTACTTTTTATACTTTAAGTAAAAAAAATGTGATAATAGTTTTGTACTATTACTCAAGTAGGATTTTGAATGGAGGACTTTTAATGGAGTATTTTGACAATAATGTATTGGTACTTTTACTCAAGTAAAGCATCTCAGTACTTTTTTCACCACTGCAGTTGACACATTGAAATGAGGACACAATATTTTTCATTGCTGGGAACAAATCTGACAGGATATGTAGCTTACCACTAGAGGAGCGTAAGAAGATATGTTCTTAAAGGTCCCATGTCATGGCCATTTCTACTGATCATAATTCCATTGTTGAGGTCTACTAGAATAGATTTACATTGTTCAATGTTCCAAAATCACATTGGTTTCTCATACAGCATCTCTGTATAGTATGTGTACTCACTCTCTGTCCTAAACGGCTTGTTGGAGCTGCGTTTGATAAATACTTTCTGATTTTATATTTATTATAGGCTATGCTACTTATTAGCTACATGGCCCTAACGTGTAAAGTTATACAAGCATTTGTACCAGTGCTTTTCACAAGTAGACTCTTGTAGGTCAGAGTAGCTGGAGTGATTCAACAACAACAAAAAGACATATCTGAGAAGCAGCGACGTGCAGTCAGGGGAGGCAGAGCCTCACCTGTCATACTCCAATGTAACGGGAAAAAAACTAAAGAAAAACTAAATAATAATAATAATAATAAAATGTCTCCACTGATCTGTGTTGTAAATGTGATTTCTTTATAATTCCAATCGCTTTTTATAGTCATAATCGGCAAATTTGCCGAGCTCCGCTACAACTAGGCTACATGGGAGCGATGAGAAGTGAGGCAGGGACGAGCTCTGCCTCACGTAACCCCACATCAACTGGCTGGAACGCGGGCACTAATTTAGCGCGGCCACTTATTTTGTGAGCGCGCTCAAGCCAGTTACTGTGGGGTAAGGTGAGGCACAGATGAGATCTGCCTCACCTCAGAATGCGTCACCCCACAGAAACTGGCTGGAGCGCGGGCCCTAAGCGCATGCCTGTTACCATCTCACTGTAGGTCACCAATGTAATGTTTGTAGATCCCTTTATTACATGTGTCCTCGCCATCCATAGTCTCTAAATAACTTATTTCACATAGATATGATATTTAGGCTCGCTGGTCTCATCATACAACGGCAATGAGAAAGCACCAGGGGAGGCAGCCATAACCTCTGCCGCACTGAAGGGGGCGCACGTGAGCCCACAGGTTCTTGTTGCTACTGTTATTCTATGCAGAGACGGTAGACGCAAACAACAAACTAGACTTTTGAAACTAGAGGAAGATAAAGAGGACTTTTACAAAAAAGTAATAGAGATTGTTGTCCAGAAGGATAGCATGGACTTCATCTTCAAGTCAAGGTAAGACCACAATTGTAATGACAATGGGATCTTACTAAGAGAGAACAATCCAATATTTAGATTGTGGGTATCCTTTTGTTGAACGGTCTGTTTAAAATGAATCGAAGCATCAGACTAAAAAAGCTTTTGAAATAACAGAATATTTCGATTAAGGTCAAAATATAATAGCCTATTTGTAAATCTGACTCTGAAAGAGTCAGTGCCTCACCAGCCATGAACCTCACCGCACGTCACTGCTGAGAAGGGATCAGGATGAACAGAAAGAGGAAAAGGAAAAGACAGTACACTGAAGAGACCAGGAGGGTCAGAGCAGGAGAAAGCCAGGAGGAGATGAAGACATTAGTGAAGAAGAAGAAATGTATGTGAGGAATAAAGATGAAGTG